>BGPR01009546.1:27874-48359 GCA_013235015.1 Araneus ventricosus
CGATTACATTAAAGAGACAACTTTCTCCTAATACTTCAAAACAGATTTGTTATCATTAATATCCTCTCCCTGTTATCATCCAAAAATAAATCAAATTAATAAATCCAATTTTTCACGATCAATACCGATCTTTGTTTTGTCTTGAAAGATGATTAATG
Source organism: Araneus ventricosus (assembly GCA_013235015.1). Classification (NCBI taxonomy): domain Eukaryota; kingdom Metazoa; phylum Arthropoda; class Arachnida; order Araneae; family Araneidae; genus Araneus; species Araneus ventricosus. The sequence goes on from BGPR01009546.1 coordinate 28,033, forward strand.
AAGAAATGATTAATAATTACTAAACTAACTCGTAACAACTCCGATCCCTCGCTTAATGGAAGTTTTTCTCTTGAAAACAACTTCCCTGATTTCTTAAGGAAACGTCACACCTGATATTCATTAAACATGGCACCTAACTAAATGTGCAAGCCATCAGAGACAAATAAAAATTCAAGAAGGCAGCGCATTTATTTGACATGATTAATTAGTAATCCCGTGTATATTTAATCACTCTTATGGTTGGACACTGGATGAGATTGAGAAAAAATCAAATCGCAGAAAATAAAAGGAAAAAGAGAGAATGCTTTACAGTGCTGTATTAAATGTATCATCGAGCTGGAGTGATTATTAACACTTACCGTATCTGTCTTTCCTCCACTTAATAAGCATTAGGTAAGAAAATGAAGAAAATGGCGACGGCATTTTCGACTTATTACTGTATCTTGGGTAGTTTTCTTTGTGTTCGCAAGAAAACCATTTCACTCGCGACAAGAATAGCATTTTCAAATGCCGTTGTTTTTCTTCAAATGTTGCTGGAGAAATTAAGATAAGCCAAAAATGAATAGGTTTGAGAGTTTTTAAATTCTTTAGTCCGTATTAATTTAATATCATCCTTTTCAGAATTTATCCTTCTATAACATGACTAGAAAATCACCCGTCATGGTGTGACGGACGCAAATTGCCTCTTCATTCGAGAGATTTCAAGGCAAATTTAGCGTGTTTAAATAGATATATATGCGAGAGAATTGTTTAACATTCATTGAAAACAAATAAAATAAACGTATGATTTATGACAGCTTGTGATGGAGTTTCGGCTTCGATGCGTTTCCTATAAGCGGCTGCATCTACTGCACGAATCCTGTCCAGCGATTCCTGGCTTTGCCTCTCTAACCATCTTGCTTTCCTTTTTCTTTGTCATCCGCCGTCTTTTTGCGATGGGTTCTTCGTCGGTATTCTTCGTAAAAAATATAGTAAACTAATAGTAAAGTATTAAATTATAGTAAAAAATATATACAAAATATGTGCATAATAATTCAATAACCATGAAATTCTCAGCTTGTCAAACGTAAGTCAAAAGTTAAAATTTCAAAGGAATTCTTTTTCGAAATTATAATCAAAACAAAACACTTCTCTGCTTGTCAAACGTTGCCAAAAAATATTAGCAAATTATATCATCACGATTGCAATAAACAATCAGATGCATCGTGGCGTCCAAGCTATATCCCGCGCATGATATATATCACTGACGTGATTTACTACTTTCTATTAAAAAACGAATATTAATTTGAAATATAGGATTAATATAATTTAAAATTTCTCGGGAACTATTCATCATAGCGAAATAAGTTTTATATCAATCGATAGAAAATTTTATTTCACTATTTTAGAGCTATTAAATTTGAAATTAGAACGACAATTACTCTTTTAAATTTAAAATGACTGAAATGTAGGTGCTCTAACAATGAATAATACTGTTTAACGTCTCTCAGTGCTGTGGCGCGAATTTTATTGTTGGTGACGTCAGAGCGTTACCGGATCAGTGAGAGACAGATCTGGGCTATTATGTTAGTAATGTTGATGGAATTTCATAACTTTATTGCGTTTTAATACTCTAAACTAAAATTTGCTCATTTTAAAAAGTATTGCATTTCTCATCCTTAGATGACAGCTTGGTAAATCTGCGAATAACAACAACAATGTTATTAATTTCATTTCTTTCTCTTTATTACGTAGCTTTATTAGTTTAACAGAAGTCTGACATAGTGGCGCCACCGTTTCTATCTACTGTGAAGCGGCAGTTTCCCGGGCAATTAAACAGACTTAAACCGACAAGAGAGCAGACACCCCCCCCCTCCCCCCACACACAATGTAATTATTAAAAAAAGCCTACGTTACAGGTATAGATGAAAAAATGTTTTAGTGAGAACTTTTGGCAAACAAATCTTTCGCGTTATAAAAAATCAGCAAGAGAAAAATTTGACGTTGTGAACCAGAGTGTAGAGTAAGAAGAATGTATAAAACAACACTGAACCGTTGCAGATGAAGCATAGAGGTACTTGTTGCCCTAACAACAGATGCTAATGCGTGAAGCGAATGTGTCATTGATATGATTGTGAGATTCAGTCTTCTCTACATACTATAAAACATTTCGAAACGGATTTTTAAAGAATCAAGGCATAATTATTGGTCTTACCAGTATGAGCACGTTATTACAAGCTTTTTTGCTGAAAGTGTCAGAAGCAACTGAAGTATTAAAAGCAAAATGAGTAGTTGAAACTTTTTTAATGGTAGGGGGGGGGGTTCTAGTGCACTTTGAGAATAGTAAAGGAAGTTGTCTTTCCAAATTGGTCAATACACTTTCAGCTTAGCAATATTAGTTGATCACGAAAATACAATTACTTTTCTTACTGAATATTTTATCTACTGGAAGAAATATCACGGCTGTAAATAGGATATAGCAAAAATGTGTTTAGAAATTTTTTTAAAGTTAAACGAGCAGTTTTTTCAAAAAAGCGTCAAATAGCAAAAGCTAGAAATTTCCTTCATATTTGGAATTTCAGAGGAGTCAGGAATCAGGAATTTTTAAAGAACTTTTGTAGAGAAGCTTTTCTAGTTGAAAAGGGATTAGCTTTTTTCTTTAATTCGTGAATTCTTTTTCAATAAAAAACGATTTATGAATAAATTTAAATTGCTTTTGAGTTACCTTGTACAAAAAATGCAGCTAAGCATGTATAAATTTATTGTGAAAGAGAACTATGCCGTTCATAAAAAAAAATAGCGTAGAAAAATAAGCAACTTTTCCAAAGACCTTTTTCGTAAATGAAATGAAGATTAATTCTGTTAAAAGTTCAAGAAGTTATCAGAAAAAGTTAGTAAGAATAAATAGTAATATGTCTTATTAAATTAGACATCTCTAATTCTAAAAATGCCTTTGTGCATCAAATATTTAATTTAAAATTACAAATAAAAAACCCTTCTCCCTAATCCATCGTAACCGATCTGTTATCCTTCCATTATTACCATTCAAAAATAATTATAAATGGTAATAAGAAATCAAATTTTCTAAGACCAATACCGAATTTTTATACTTTCATTAAAGAAAAATCATTTCATTAATCCCTGCAAAATAATCTCCTAAGCGCTTTGACCTCCACTTTAATGAACATCAGCATTTGACACATATGAAAAACCAAACGCACCAATCTCGCAAATAAACATCACACCTGATATTCATTAAGCTTGTCACCTAACTAAAGCTAAACCCAGAACCAACTCCGAAAAAAAAATTAAGAAAGCGCGTCATTATTTGACGCGCTAAGTTATAACCCCGTGCATATTTAATCATTCTAACGGTTGGACACTAGATGCGAGGGAAAAAAATCAAGAAGCTAGAAGAAGAAAAAAAGAGAGAAAGCTTTACAGCGTTTTATTAAATGCGACAGCGAGAACTAACTGCCGCCTTTTCCCCCTAAAGAACTCCAGAGTAATTAATACTTAACGGATCTTTTTTCATCTATTTAGTAAATACAGGGGAGAAAATGAAGAAAACGGTGGCATTTTCCACTCATTTGGTGTATTCTTGGGTTGTTTTCTTTGTCTTCTTCGTAAGGAAAGCATTTCACTCGTGACATGAATAGCATTTTCGCCGAGCTCCTTTTTTTCACCTAGAGTTACTGGAGTTTTAGTAATTTTGGCGATTTCTGCGCTGATTGTTTTAGAGACAGCGGTAAGAATATTTTACAGAAAAAAATAAAATACGATATCTTGAAATATCATCAAAGAAAATGCATGTCATATACAGGGTTCCCACTTATATCCGTTACACCCCCCTTAACTTCTAAACGGTGACAGCTTAGGCCATAAAGTTGGTGTCTAGGTATAGTAAAAAGGCTATGCGCTACTCGATGAGTCAAGTTACAACGCCATCTATCGGCAAATTTTGGAATTAGCGGTCCTATCTCGTAAACGGTGAAAGATACAAGAGAAAAGTCAAATAGAAAGTTGTAGAGCACTCTCGAAAAGATACCTTGCGCACATTAATACTCAAAACAGAATGCAAAAAAATGACCATTTGTTTGGTCACGATGTCGAAAATTGTCATGTCATAAAGAGTGGAAGAAAGAAACTGAGACACGTGCCTGCCTGGATCATTTATTTATATTGCTCAAAATGCTCTCCGTTAGCCACTATACACATTTGCACTCTGCACTGGATTTCACGCTTCGCTCGCGTTTCACGACGGCATAGTGTTAAAAATCACAATCAAACAAATGTTTATTTTTTACATTCTATTTTGAGTATTAATGTGCACAAGGTATCTTTTTGTACGAAATCGAGAGTGCTCTACAACTTTCTAATTGACTTTTTTCTCGTATCTTTCACCGTTTACGAGATAGGATCGCTAATTTCAAAATTTGCGGGTAGATGGCGTTGTAAGTTGTCCCATCGAGTAGCGCATAGCCTTTTTACTATACTTAGACACCAACTTTATTGCCTAAACTGTCGCCGTTTAGAAGATAAGGGGGTGTAACGGATATAAGTGGGAACCCTGTATATTTTCAATCAGTGAAATATATATGCGCAAAACTTGGTGGTGTAGAGACATTTTGAAGAAGCTGTTCCGTAAGAGAGGTGAACTGATTGAACTATTACTCGAGCTAGGTTTAAAAGTACAAAATAATTATAATTTCCTTTTCAGATATAAAAAGAAATTAAAGTCATCAAATTAAAGCTTCATGAAATTTAAGGAAACAAGTTCTAAATAGAGTTTTAAATCAATGAATTAAGAATTTGTGAAATACATGCATTGCACAATCAAGATTAATTGATACCTTTAACATTGACTGACATCTAAGAATTTAAAGTTTAGTTTTAAAAAAAACATATTATTATATGCTCATGTAACATAAGGCAATAAGATATATCTTACAAGTAATAATTCTCCACACAAGTTTCCTTTTTAACATTAAAATTTAATTTATTAGTTGCGTTGTGAATTTCCTAATTTATCTCTAGGTTCTAGATTATGAATTTTTGTCAGATCAGGATTAACCCTCTGAAGTCAGTGTGTGTCTGATATAATAATGACAGAGACATTATTTAAATAAACATAACAAGAATTTGCTTTCCAAATGTGGATTTTAAAGAATTATTGCAATCAAAACATATCAATAATTGATTTTTCTCTGTTATGAAAGACAGTCTTCTTCGTGGAGATATGTGCACCTCTTTAAAAATTATATAAAACTTTCCAAATTTGAATTTTATAGAATTAGTGAAATTAAAACGTATCAATCATCGATCTCTCTATTACGAAAAGTGCCGCGGTGGCCTAGTGGTAAACCCTTGGCTTCAGAGCCGGAGGGTTTCAGGTTTCAAACCAGATTCCACCACCGAGTAAACTGGCCTAGTGCACGCTAAATTCGTCGGGGTCAAATGTCCTCCCGCTGGTGTGGCGCTGAAGTTTGGAGAACGGGTTGCCGGTTCAGATATCGTCCTCGACATCTGACCACGGTTCAAAGTTACGAAGTGTCTTCCAAAGTAGTTCTTGTATTGCTCCAAAACGGGACATAAGTATATCTAAACTATTATAAAAGACAGACTTCTCCGTAGAGTTATGTGCTCCACTTTGTATTTATTTTTTGTCATTTGTAGTGGCAATTCTGTATAAAACTGCAAGTCATTAAAATTCATTTCTTTTCCGAAATAATCAAAGACTACATCTCTCTCATTAGAATCATTTTATACAACAACAATTTATATATTGTTTATTATTATTATTTTGGTAAAAGCAAGTTAATTCAATGCAATCACTGTTTGTTCCGTTGCATTTTAAGAACTTGTAGGTTAAAAACTCGCTCGTGTGTTGCGTGAAGATTGTAAAACTTCATTTCCATGCATTATTTTTAGTTAAGACGTTTATTTAAACTTTATTACCGCCTTGTATGTTCCTTCACAAAATAGAATTCATGTTAACTTGAGGTGAAAATTTGCAAGCGCAACAGTCATTTTTCCTTTTTTTTAAGAAACTACTCTACTAATATTTACATTTTAGGATGATATTTAAAAATACTCTGTGTAGAATTCTAGACGAGCTTTGCTTGCGTAATAGTGTTTTTTAACTCTGCATTTGTTAACGAAATTCAAAATATCTAATTAACTCAAGTGTGCAAACACAGAACACCACTCCATACCCCTCCACCTAGAATCAGAATCCTGCCTCTGTTTGCATACATCCCTCTCCGTCCTTGAACAATAAAATGCACCCACTGTTTGGCTCTAACCCCCGGGTTCACCAAAACAACCATCTCGCTTTGTCAATATTTGTCTCTTTTAAGATGACTTTTCAAAAAACAAATAATCCATGTTTTCCGTTCTGTTTTCGACTTGCGCCATTTTCTCGCACACTCACGGAAATAAGTAATTCTCAACATCTAGCGAATCAAAACTAGTTCAATCTGCTTCTAGAACTCATTCCGTAACCTCCCTCCTCCATCTCGTTACCATAGCAACCGATTCGGAGCCAAGACCGTGCCAACATCTGGCGTCGGATTTACCGTCGTGGCGATCTTTGCCGGTTTTGGAGGAGAAGTGGAAGGGGTGGTGGGAAGTTCAATAATGGATGATCACTCTCGAGACAACTTGGAAGATGGGGAGGGGTGGACCGTTATCGTCTGTCGTTATCAAGGAATGGGGGATGTAAGATGCGAACACAAATGCGTAATTGAAGGGGATGGTTCGTTAGATTGGGAGGCATTGGCGTCGGATTGTGTGGCAGTTTCGGTAAACGGAGTATGAAGTGTTGACCAAATGAGCTGCCTGTATATTCAGCGCTTATATAGTTCAGTATATAATCGCGATTTATTACGAGAGATTAGTATCTCACTGCATTAGATCATCATTGCAAAATAATAAACACTTTTTAAATGTGTACGTACTACAGTCGATGCTCGTTATAACGACCACACTATAACGACCAGTGATAAAATCCCAACTGTGTTTCCCTATGCACTCTATGTTATTTTACTTCCAGTATAACGATCGCCCGGTGTCGTCTAATCCCAATGCAACGTCCGAATTCAGCGGACACTCTTCCCGGTATTTTTCCAAAATTCCTTTATTTTCTACTTTATAATCTATTTTAGAAATAGATTTTTAATTGATAAAATTTTGTTTTTGATACCGATGATAAAAAATAATTTGAGTATTTAGTTGGTATCTTCTTAAAAATAACATATTTTTACGGAACTGCTGAGCGTGCATGTGTACATTTTTTAATTATATCCACTATAGTGACCTTTCGTTATAAAGACCTTTTGCTGTGGGACGCAGAGGGTCGTTATAACGAGCGTCGACTGTATATAACCTTTTTTGAGTTTAAGTACACCTTGTTAATCAGTTTTTGACCCCTAAAAATTAAAGTGAAATAAATTTAAAAAAGGATGACTAAGTGTTAGGGATGGGAAAAACTTACCGGATTTAACCGGAAACCGGATTTTTGTTTCGGTTAACCGGTTTTTTCCAGATATATTTTTTGTCCCGTTTATAACCGGTTATTTTTTTAAAAAATCCAGTAACTGGGTTAAAAAAACCCCGCAAAATCATTTTTTGGAAGATAGGCTCGATTTTGGATTCGATTGGACAAAAGTTTTGAATTTCATCAACTTAGGCCAATGAAAGACAACCGCTTCCTCGAGGCGGTCATTGAAATGGTCTAAATTATTGATAGTGAAGCTTTCATAACTCGATCAGTTTTAGTCGCAGAAGAGTGGACATTTTGTTTAAAATTTTATTGTGCAAAAAAATATTTTACTAAATATGATTAATAGGACCGAGGACTGCGTAAAAATTTAGACGTAGTTGCTTTTTTACAGAACATTGCTTTAGAAAAAAAAATAGAAAATTGGTTTTGGGAGCAGAATAAAATTTGCAATCTGGATTTATCACTTATAGACAAAAAATATTTATCTTTAGTTGGAAGTTCTGTGGCTTCTGAAAGATCAATATCGTCGTTGAATGATGTTGTTTCCGGTGAGAGGTGTCGACTCACGGACCAAAATAGTGCTCAAAGAGTCTTTCTGAACAGATACATACTGGCCAATGAATTGATTCCATGTAAAAACAATATTAATGATAAATTTTGCCTACAAACAACATTTATTTTTTTTATTAAAAAAACCCAAACCGGTTATTTTGAGCGGTTATAACCGCGAGGTTAAACCGGAGGTGAAAAAAACTGAATAACCGAAAATCGGTTATTTTTAAAATAATCGCCATCCCTACTAAGAGTCCGAATCTTATTTTCAAGCCTGTGGATTTTTCTACTGAAATGTAGCCATAATAAGGGAAACAGAAACCTTAATTAAACAAGGTGCGAAATTTAATAACTACCCTCTACGCGTCATAAGATCAGTTTGTGTGCCCCTCTACAAAATAGGTCCTGCGCAGTGAAGCAACTTTTATAAAAATTCCAGTTAAATACTGTCAAGATTCAGAGAGATATTGGCATTGCAGCGAGGAGGATTTCGTTTGCACCTAAGAGAAGCTAAATGATGAGGGTTCATGCACAAATTTGATATTTTTTGAATAACGCTATGAACGATAGAAATTCTGTTCGCTGAAATGCTGATATCTTTCTGAATCTTGACGGTATTTAACTGGAATTTTTATAGAAGTTGCCCTATATATGTGACTTTGAAGTCAGTCACGCTACGTTTCGCGCATGCGCAGTTAAAAATGATTTACTCGAAATACTCATATTTCCGCTAATATTCAACGTATTTACTTGAAATTTCAATGCAATATGTGTCTAATATATTGTCATATATTCTGTAAGTTTCGTATAATTTGTTTGAAAACGCTACATGTTATAAGAAAATTTGGATTTTTTAAAGAAAATTTTTATATTTCCCGAATATTCGTGCTGTTTTCACAAAACTGCATGTAAATATTGCGCACATCACACAAAAGAATTGATGAAAGTTGCATTACATTATCAGCTTTCTATGAAGCAGGATGAGCCAAAATCCCTTTTCTATTTCATCAATTTCTGGTTATGTCCCCTAAATGCTCTCGCGACCGAATCTTCAATGTAAACTGCAAGTTGAAGCCTATTCTTTATATGATCGAATCGAGGAAAAATCAACCAGCCTTTCGGGAGTTATTCGAAAAAACATGCGATTCTTAAAGTAATTTCGAAAGGTTTCCACAGTTTTGCTCCCCCCCACTGTATATGTTATAACTTTTAAGATTACGCATCTGTATTATAAGATTTCCAATCCATCTGACTGTTTCAACTATAATGTATTTCGTCATGTGGAATTCTTTCGCTATAGTATTTAGTCTTGAGATTACTGGAGAGTTAAATCTCAAATTATCGTTTTAAAACTGCCATTTTAACTGGAAAGTGCTTTGCTTCCTTTTCATGCTATTGAAATATAAATTCTGTAACTCTTTACGACAACCTGGGGAGTTACCTCTTCTTGTCTTCCCTGATTAGTAATGAATGCACCCATCACCCGTGGGATGAGGCAACAGAGTAGAAAAAGTATCTACAAGGTAAGAAGAAGAAAAACAGATTAGTACCTGCGGAAGGGATAAAATCCTGTTTTATTGATACACTATCTGTACCATCCGTCATGTAAAGGAAACATTTCTATTAGTGCAATAGCTGAGCCATCCGTCATGTAGAGGAAACATTCCTATTAGTACAATAGCTGAACCATCCGTCATGTAGAGGAAACATTTCTATTAGTACAATAGCTGAACCATCCGTCATGTAGAGGAAACATTTCTATTAGTACAATAGCTGAACCATCCGTCATGTAGAGGAAACATTTCTATTAGTGCAATAGCTGAACATCCGTGCAGTAGAAAAACCTTATTAGTACAATAGGAACCATCCGTCGGAGAGGAACATTCTATTAGTACAATAGCTGAAACCATCCGTCATGTAGAGGAAACATTTCTATTAGTGCAATAGCTGAACCATCCGTCATGTAGAGAAAACATCTCTATTAGTACAATAGCTGAACCATCCGTCAGGAGAGTGTCAAGTGGTGGTGGTTCTAATCCTACTTTGTCTTCTATATGTAGCCAAGTGCAGGTGTCAAGGAATCATAATAAAGGGGAAATGTAGCACTTCGGTTGATCGAAGCGATCTTAGAGAGCCTAAATCCATAATCCGCCTTCATAGAAGACTTTCAGAGGAAACTAACCCATCTTTGTGTTTCACTCGGAGAGAAAACCTGGAACCCCTGCAGAAGCAAGCTCGACTGCAGCAAGCAATTCTTTGCTAAAGCACATATCAATCGATACGAGCATTTCTAGGGCGAGCCTGGGTGTTATGCCTATAATCTCCATTCCGGCGCATTTGCTTCAAAAGTTTCAAAATACACTGAAACTCACCTAGTAAATACTGCGCGTAGTTAGATTATTAGAAGTTCAAAGTAAGAATTTAAAAAAGAAGAAAAATAATATAATTAAATTAATAAAGGCAACTCATTAGCATTAATTTAAATAATTAATAAGGACTTTCTTAAAGAGAATGTTAGATGTAAAGTAGTGCATGGAATGGTGCGGAAATCGCTTGAGTCTTCTGCCAGTCAGCACGGACGAAGAAGCAATCTTCATTGCCAGCTGTTTGTTAAAACGCACATCGATCTAGCAGTTTTTGAATACTACTGGTTAAAAGCATAGTCAGAGTACAGAACTCATAACTTTCTTTCTCCGATTCATATTCATCAACTATGCCATGACTTACCCAGTAGCCACTAGTGGACTCAAATGCAGTGCATGATGCTTTCGCTTCAGACTTGTTTAAAGTCTTCTGTCACTAAAATATCCTACATTCAACGAACAATATGTTCTTTTTGAAGATGCGAACATATACAATACATTAGAATATAAATAACAGAATGTTCGAAAAGATGAAAAACTTACCTACAAAAAGTAGGGCATTGATGGCATGTCTAGACAAGAGACCTGTAACATCCGATATCAAGATATTTCAGTATAGTTATAATTTGCTTTTTATTCAATGTACCTGCAGTTGTTTAGAGGTTATTGTTTATTTTCCGAGACAATGTACTTGTTATAAAGGTTGCTGTAGGTTTCTCTTTTTCTTGTCATTTTATTTATTATAAATGACGTCCGCTAAAAATACTAACCAAATCGTTTTATAAAGCATTTTTTAATTAAGAACATACTGAAACTTCTGGGTTATTTTAATATAAAAAATAGAAATCATTATACAAATAAACTGCATAAACAACTACAATAATCTAAATATCTGCATAAAAAGTAATTAGAAAGTGGTTAAAAAAACGTTTCACTGCAGATATTTATTCGTCGAATCATGTCTTCATGTGATTTTATGAAGTCTAGACGATGTTTTTCGAAGATGTCTATTTATATTTTTTAATATAAAAAGTTAAATATCCCTAACTATTACAACTAAGCAGTCTCGCATCATAATTAGATTGACCTACATATTTACTACTTGGAAATAAAAAACAAATTTGGGAAGATTCGTATCTCAAAATCTTTCATGCACTTAAGAATATTGAAATTCTTTGAAATCCTGATAAAAAAAATTCCAGGCGAGCTCTAGTTGCTCAATATTACTTTCATTTAGATATTTTTTTAGCTATTTTCTTTAAACACTCCATTTAATAAATAATTTTTGGTAGTTCAGAAATTTTAGACATTTAATTTGTGAAATGTTTTAATAGTACAATATATGTAAAAACTGAACAGTAATTAAAAATCATTTTACTGTTTATGGTTGATAATTCAACTGGAAATTCGTATAGAATTTTTTTTCATATGAAAATGAACGATAAATTTTATCAATAGAAATTAACAAAAAATATCGGCAAATTTTACTTAATTGGAGTTTTATTTTAATTAAGTAAGTTTAATTTCTTAGATTATTGCTTTGTTTTAAAGTTTCGCAAGAATTATTTTTTGAACCGTGATCAAATGTTGAACACACCATCTGAGTCAACTCTCCAAGTTTTCTTACAACACGAGCGAGAGGACGCTTACTTCCGGATTTAAGATCCACCTAGGAGATGTACACGGCGGCGGTTATTTGGTGGAATCGTGACTTAAACCCACGACCCTCCATTTCCGAAGCCGAATAATGTTGAATTAGATGAGTATGGTCTTGTTGAATTTTAGAAGTTTATACGCTGCTTTTATTATGATTAGACGTAGGCAGTGTAATATTCGTAACGAATAAAAAAATATATATTTGTAGAATTATTAAAATATTTAAAGAAAAGAAATCAATTAGATAAAAAATCGTTTGGTCATAAAAGAAGTTAATTTAAAAATATCGTTTGGCTGAAAAAGAAATTAATTAAAAGAATCGTTTGGCATTAATTATTTTCTAAAGGTAATAAAAATAGTTTGGAACGATATATTGTCTTTTGCTAACGTTGCCTAGCAACGGAAAAGAATATTGATGAATTGAACTTGGAATTCGATGTCAGTGAGTGATATAAATGTATGTGTTTGTTTTACATGTTTGTGCTGTGGAAGACGTCCAATAAATATATTATTTTTGATAAATAAGGCTACACGATTATTCATGCTATGCTGAAATGCATCACATGGGCATGTTGAATTTTAGAAACTTTATATGATGCTTTTATTATTATTGGCCATAGGTAGAAAAATATTTTGAATGTTAGCCTAATTCTTTTGTAGAACTTTTTCGAATAGCTTATGTAGCTTTTTTTTATTCGTTTACCGATGAAATAAGATGACAATTACTACCTGATGAAAACATTTTTCAATTCATGTCAATTATTTATTTATTTTTTGCTGTTGTCGTCATTAATTAAATTCTTTAATTCCAAAAACTGCTATTTGTTTCAAAAATTTAGCATCCATTTGATTTGATTTGATTGAAAATTTCTTTTTGCGAATTCAAACTATATGTTTTAGGAAATATAGTTCTTTTGTATACTTTCAGGTCTCTCGTAATTTTATCAAAAAATGCATTATTTTATTCCAAAATGAAAATTATATAGTAGTTATTATATAGTATATATTAGCTAATTAAATATTAGTAGTGGAATTTGCCGAAAAAATATTCGGATGATTTTAAATGAATGCGATTTTTATCCACTCAAATAATTTTGTAAGATATTTTGATGTAATGATAAGTCAATTTCTTAAAAAAATCTTTTAGTTTAACTGCTTTTAAAATTTACATAGATTTATATAAAAAGACATAATATTCTGTGAGAAAAAATTTCCCTCAATTCTAAAAATATTGTTCTGTACCGAAATGTTTACACAACTGCGAAACACATTTAAGGAGTTCAAATAATTTTGAGAGAGATTGTTGATACTGGTTTATTTAAATAAAAAATTAGCATGTGTGGGTGTGTGTGGGTGGGTGGGTGGGTGTGTGGCAATAGATCATGGTTAAAATTCTTTTCAATAAATATTCTTCCGGCAAATCAATTTCGTTCGATAACAGAGCTATTTTCTGCCTGTCTGTATTACCTTAATAAAAACATTTCATTGCTTGTTTTTAGATATTTTATCTCACTTATTTGTGTGTGCGTGTGCAAATAAAATTTTAAAAGCTTTTCCGCAAATATTTTCTCGACTGTAAAATCCTTTGAGAAATTGGTTTTTACAAACATTTCGGATGGAATTATAAATTATTCAAAAACTGTCTCTCCTGAAATTTATTCCTATATGAATTCCATAAACTTAACAACATGACTAAAAACATGACTATTATTAAATAAAAACTACATGACTAAACTACGAAAACTAAACTAAAATAAACTACTACATAAACTGCAAACTACTGCTACTTATACAGATTTATCTTGTCTAGAATATGCTGCTTGACTCGTTTTAAATCGTGATACTTTTTTTAAAACATTATTTGCTTTTACGAGAAAAAAGTTTCGAATAAATACATTCCCATCGTTTCGGGGGAAAATATCGAATGCAAAATAAAACTATATATGTGGTAAAAGTGTGTGTGTGTGTGCGTGTGCGTGTGTGTGTATCGGTTCTCCCAATAAAAATCGTTTAGTCAAAGATTTACTGAATTGTACCACAATTTTTATCTTTTAGAATTCCAATTCGTCATTTATTACTTTCGTATATTTTTCCCTTTTATGTTTCGGAAAGAAATTGAGCTTTATATTCTACCGTCATATAAATTATACGTAATTTAATTTCGTAAAATACTTACATTTGTGCCATTACGATAACTGCTGCTATTTGCATAAATATTTAAATAAATCTAAATAGAAAGTGATAAGAATAATGTGCCATTTTTTCGAATTATTGCGACTTATGATATTTTAAATAATTGCGAGAAATTGCGTATATAAAATTTACCTATCTTTATAATGTGCATTTGAATAAAACATTAACACAGAATATGCATTTATAATGATAAAAAAAACATTGCTTAAACTGTGTGACAGATGAAACCGAGTATATAGATTTTATGAACTGTTTTCACTTTTTCTTATAAAAAATATAACAAAAATAGAAAGTATTATAATCGTCAAAAAATCCGATCTGGAAATTTTAACGACTTAAGACTACTTCTCTGACTCCAAAAAAAAAAACATTTTTGGAATTATGTCTGTTTGTTTGTCTGTCGATGGGTCGGTCTGTGAACACAATACCTCGGAAATTCAACAAGGTTATCAAGTTAGGTGAATAATAATTTTGTATGTGGTCTTTGCACCAAAATTTTAGAATCTGTCCAATTTTGGACGAAATCAGTCTACGGAAAGTCTCATGTTCACGTGAACACAAAATGTAACAGGCTAGATCGATGCAATTTTGGCTTTGATTGCATTACTTGAATTGTAGATCTGTGTCGTATTTTGGATCAAATTCGTTTAGGAGTTGGCTAAATGTGACGTGGTGACTCAAAAGAGCAACAAGCTAGATGAATGGGTTGTAATATATGATCGTTACATCATAATTTCTGTACTCTGTATCTATTTTTGGAACTAAATCTGTCTGAGTACACATATGGTTTAGCAACGAATTCGGAAACCCTCCTCGGTTTTGCGCATGCGCCGGGCGGAGTTATATTTAAAAAAAATAGAGGAAAGTGAAGAATGGAAGGTTGATGTGTACATTTTACTGAGCGTGATCTAACAAAGAACTCCGGAAATGCGCTCATATGACTCATTGCCTGATACCCCTTTCCGGTGTAAAATCGTCCAAAAGTGCTAGTCTTGGAATCCGCTGCTGAACTATAGTGTGTTTGTCTGTGTAAAGGAAAGTGGGGTAAAACCGGGTAGATAAGGTTCTAAGGCCTGTTGGAGCTAAAATACTCGACAGAGAGCTTGTCAAATTTTATTAAAATATTCATTGTTTATCGGAGTGCAATATATCTTTTCAGAAAAGTCACAGTTTCATTACTTTTTTATCAATGATTTTTATATTTAAAAAAGTCAAACTACTCGGTTTTACCCCATTATTGGGGTAAAACCGGGTGCACTTGTTAGATCTATGATAAATTAGGAAAACTCGATTTCCAGTGGAAAAGTTGCAATCGGTTTTATTTTATATGACAATTTACGGATATTAATAAAAGGTAATATTAATTAAATAATATTAATTAAAAAGTAAAAAAAATAAAATAAGAAACAGAAGATTTAAACAAAAAACGATAACAATACACCTCTTTTCGTGCTCAAGGCAACAGCATATGCGCCATTCTATATAATACAAAGAGTTTTTAATTAAGTTTTAATTAATTTTTGACTAATTAATTTATATTTAATATCTTCGTTAAATTTTGTTAATTATAACTGTTAGTTACAATATTCACATGTAAAGCAGTTGTCTTCTTCCTCCGCACCACTGCAGCTTTCGCGGGCACAGCTAAAACAGTTTTTGCATTAGATTATTCCTTCTTCCTTATTTAAATTAGAAAATACATCATTAAAATATAAACAATCAACGTCTGATGTGTTTTTGTCGTCTTCATCGGAGGTATCATCAATACTGACTGCGCCGGTCATACGCCACTTGGAGTACCCGGTTTTACCCCGAGTGCGGAGGTTATAAAAAACGAAATAGAACCGCGCAATTATTGGAGTAAATCCTTATTGTTTGATAGGGTATAAATCCTTAGTAAACGTATAATAAGCTGGACTAAAAATGGTTTTTAAAAGTGTAATGATTTTTAAGTAAGGACAGTTTAAATTCAACTGAACATTAGAGAGATGACGTCTTAAAACAAATAAACCTTCGCTGGTGCAGTGCATTTAACAGCTGCAACACCCCACTATGACTGTTCCTTTTTCTTGTCTAGTAGAGTGTCATTCAATGTCTGTCTGCTTGATAGGAAAAATAATAGCTCCAGAATCAAGGGTACCCGGTTTTATCCCACTCTTCCCTATAGAAATATGATAACTCAAAAACAATGCAGCAAGTACGATGAATGAAATTTGATATGTGGTCTTGACACCATACGTTAGCTACCCGTTGACCCAAATACTCAACGGGTGGAGAAGCATACTCGATTCTCCTCACTATATTAGAAAGCCGAACAAAAAATTCCCTGTTTGATGCAAGTTAAGGAGAAAGTCGCAGTGAGAACTCTGATGCTTATTAACTGTTGTCACCAAGATACAGTAGTTGAAATGGCAAAAACAATTGTTATACTGAATTCAAATGATTCAGTTACTATTTCTTCATAATTTATTTCCTTTCGTCGGGGTAAATTAATGAAGACTATGGTCAGAGAAAATTTAGATACACATGAGTTATATGCTATGTTAACTAAGTTGAAATAGCGATTTGATTTCTGTTAGGTGAATATAAAATGCTACATACTTCTAGAAGAGTTTCTTACGATAAGGATGCATGAATTTTCTACTAAATCCAACACCGCGGTAGGTTACCTCGAGTACGAAGATTGGAAGTCAACGATTTAGTGCTGGTTTCCGGGACGGCCTAATTTGAAATAAAACCTAATTAAGATATTTCTACCCGATGACGTGTTATATCTCCAAACCGAAAGCCAACTACATTGTTTAGCCTCCTAATTAGATGCCCCCACTCATTTGGGATATTTTTTATTATTTAAATCTATTTAAGATAGTGGAGGATAGTTGAGACATTTAAGCTTGTCCATGTCATTTTTGTATTTAAAACAAATTGTTACGTTAACTTAAATACGGATTTAAATAACAAAAGTTCTGTAATTCGATGGGCGAGTCGGAGACGCCATTGTATGTTAAGGGGTTAAGAAGGCCATAATAGGTCCTTTTACTTCAAATGGTTGCGATACTTGGTGGCCGGTTATTCATATTCTTCTGTTCGGTCATGAGTTGTCTTAAAGTTATAATTATCATTAGGATAAAGAAAAACACATGCGGCTGAAAACAGAACTAGTAATTTAAAAGAACAGTTTTTCTGATGTTTAAAGTTGGACATTGCTTTTGCTAATGATTAAGAGACGTAACTTACTACATACTATATTTATTGTAAAAATTTGAATGGAGGCCTCAAAAATCGGTTTTATAGCAAGGGATTTTATAACTATTATTGCAGTGAGACAGTCCATCCCAATTGGTATATATTTGATATAAAATAAGAGTAAGTGCTTTCCCCTCGACTCTGTGGTACACTTGAACACTATGGCGCGTTTTACACTTAGATTCGTCGTATAATGAGGAGAATCGAGTATACATTTTGGAACATAACTTCTTCCCGCTCACCAATTCAGTTCAAAATTTGATGTTAATCCTCAATTTTGGTATACAGATCACATGCTAAAGTTTAGTCGCTCTTGTTGTATCATTGCGTCCACGTGCACAGAATGGACGTACCGGCAGAAGTTTCCTCATGATACATTCGGTAAAAATCTGATACACATCTACAATTTTGGTGATAAAAACCAATCGCCGAATTTCACCCAGCTAATTTGTTAAGGTATTTTTGGTTTTTTGGGGGACGTTTGCATATTTAACGTAAAATGCTTGTGCTTGAAATTACCAACAGATGGCGCGATATGTCTTGGCTCCTCCCCTTCGTTAACTGTATATGTTTGCCTGACTTTAAAGCAGGTTCCACGGGACGATTATGTTTTGTGTTATGGCATTCTTGTTGTGTTATTGTTTGGAGGTGTACTGTACGCTTTCGTCAGCGGGAAGAAATGCGATGTGTTCCTGTTCTGTGTTATGCCAATAAAGAGAAAAGGGAAACCACCCGAGTGATCTATATTTGGCTCCAGCACGACACACCTAAAGCCGGAACATAATTCCTTAAGTTTCTGAGTGATCTATATTTGGCTTCAGCACGACACACCTAAAGCCTGAACATAATTCCTTAAGTTTCTGAGTTATAGGGTTCACATGTACACAGACGGACAAACAGACTTCCCTGTATAGGATTTCGGCCAAATTTTGATACACATCTATAATTTTGGTTTAAAAAGCACGTACCAAATTTCATTTGTCTAGCTTGTTCCATTTTTCGGTTATCGTGTTCACAGACCGACAGAGGGATGTAATGCCAAAATTCGCGATGTTGGATTCATGGTGATCTAAAACGTGGGGAATCATCAAAATCTGGAAATCGAAATGTTTAACATATTTTTTCTCATATTTCGTATACGAGAAAGTGAAAGACAGATTTTAGTTGAAGAAATAACAAATATAAACAAATAGCTTGTAGCGAAATTGAAAACAAATTTTTACCAAATTCGCGACAGTGTCAAACTAGAAATTTTTGAACGCTCCTTGTAAACTTTTTTTGACGGTATTCTTTTGACAGAACGGGAATTTGACAATGTAGCCTATATAACGGGAAATACATAAAACATTTCCTGTTCCGTATATATTTCTGCTACATTAAAAGCAGTCGGTGCCAGATTGTGCATGAGACTATTGCAATACACTTGTTTAAAACGCACCTCTTCTGCCACTATAGAGTATGAATGATGCTTATGCAGTGTAATCTGAACAAAGATGAACTATCGCAGAGAAAAACTAATACTCACAGTCGATCTCCCCATTAACCCTCGTTAGTGCTAATCGAAAGGGAACTAAAATTGCGCCATCATCATTTTTCATGCTTTTCTCATCATCTCCTTTTATCGGGAACTTTCCGATGTCATCATCGATCGATTCGTATCGGTGCAGCAGTTTCGCGATTTCATCGGAACCATTTTTAAATCGCACCGGATATTCATCTAATAGGTGCAGTTATAATTTGCTGTGCTATATTTTCTTTCATTATTTCTATTTTTGTCTTAGGGATCCCTCTTTTCTTAAAAGAATCTCTAAAATTTATATGTTTGTATTGGATTCAATTCATGGTCACATGACAAACGCATCGTGACAATTTTATTTTGAAATCGATTATGTGTCTATCTGAAGGAAAACGCGCATGTAATCGGATAGCAGTTTAAGACAATGCGCAGATACATGTTTGATGGCATGTGCAGTGACGCTTGTCATGTGACTTTGTATCGCTTGAATTGGCTCCATTCCTAAGCGATACAAAAGTGTGAAAAAAAATAAAAACATAAAAGTGTTTTCCTGAAAATGAAAAAATAAATTAGTTCTGTGCACATATTTTTGAACTTTCATTTGTACTCCTATTCAAAACACAGAAATTCGGTATTTTGGAAAGATTAAATTAAATGTCGGGCGTATTATTACTTTAAAAGTGCAATTTTAGAATTTTATATTTTTAAAGGTTTAGTTTAGTTGCATTAATGCCCCGTTTTGAAGCAGCACGAGGGCTATTTTGGAACGTACCTCGTCATTTTGAACCGCGGTCAGATGACGAGGACGACGCCTGAGCTGGCACCCCTTTTCAATCTTCCGCACCACACTAACGAGAGGACGTTTAGCCACTGCGTATGATTTAGTGTGCAGCAGACCCCATACATGGCGGATCTTCGGTGGAATCAGGTTTCGAACCTGGAACCGTCCGACTCCGAAGTCGAGGTTACCACAAATAGTGGCACCGCGGCCGCTATATTTTTAAAAGAAATATATGATTGTCAATTAAGCAGAATTTAAAGCCAGGTTCATTCGAAAATATTCTTCATCGATTGATTAAATTCCCTTATTTTATTTTCCCCTTTTTTTCATTCATGGAGCAATTATTTTTTGTTGTCAAAGAAAGTTATTAAAGTACGCGGTGGTCTGGTAACCTTCACGGGTGGTTCTCCCCCTAGAATACGACGTACATGTTAAATCTATCATAGTAGAATTCCCCGTTTGGTGTGGTGTGTCAGTTTGAAGAGGTTACGCCTGCTGAAGAGTCGCATTCACCATCAGACCACGGTTCAAAATTGC
>BGPR01009547.1:0-30951 GCA_013235015.1 Araneus ventricosus
CCTCAATGAAGGAAGGGAATAAAGGTTTTCGCTGCTTTTTCTCGGCTACCCTATTATACGACGTGGCTTACTCATCAAGAAATCCTAATTTGCAATAACACAGCGGGGGATATCTATAACAGGAAAATTTACACGCAAAAATAACGCCTTACTTGCGTGTGCACTGCATGAGTGAAATTAATTAATATGTTTCCGAATAAAATATTCTTGCATTTATTCCTTACGAGTTATAAGCAACATTTTTTAAAGAAAACAAATGTATTTTCTATTTAATAGAGCTTTCATGTAAACGGTTTAATCATTAGGCAATGCAATTCAGTCAATAGTTTTGTCCTCTCTATTTGAAGAAATGTTTGAAAGAAATACAGTCGCACTTCATTCTTTCCTAAGCAAACTTAAGTCACACATAAATATATTTTTATGTGGATGGCATTCGATAATTAAAATAATTTCCTTGTTTCTTTAACTGCATTTCCATTCAAGATAAGTAAATGAATGAGTTCCGCTTCATGCATGGAAGGAGACAAATAAAGGTTATAGCATGTCAGAGAGAAAAAGAAATTTTCGTGAAAAAAATGAAAGTGGGAAAATATTCATCTTCCAGCGCCGCAGCGCAATTTATTAAAACAGAATAAGAATCTCATAAAGGCTTCATTCATGCAAAAAGAAAGGAATCTTTGAATGAGAGAATTGTAAACAGAACTAATTAACTTAATTTGTTTTCCCTTCCTTGCTGGCTTTTTGAAAAATATGTGCCTTGCTAGAAAATAAATATTAAATAGTTCTAGAATGTTTTACACAATTTCTTTTTGAGATAATTTGCTTTTTCAAATGCTTTGTCGAAGGAATTTCCATATGAAACAAACATAGAAGCAGAAAATTAAAACAACTTATAAAATCTTATTTTTTTAACAGTATCGTATTTACAAATATTACGTACCAATTTTATTAATTAAATATTACATTTTTTCTTTTGTCATATTTTTATTATCAGAATGATTATAATAAGATTTCTAGGCAAGCACTATTATAATTCAAATAAAAGTTGGTGACAGATTAGCCCGATGGCATAGCTTCAAATGCGGAACCACAACTCAGAGATTTTATACACGATTTCACGAACATCTGCGATGTACCCACGCCTGTTGCACGATACCCTGTGATAAAGTGCCAGCCTGAGATATGAAATTTTAAAGAGATGGGATGGTATTGGGAAAATTAAAAGGAAATGCTTCATTTAATTTAAAATTGACAGTCATTTTCATTTATATACAGTCGCCAACGCAATGAATGGGACACCTCTGTAATTCTGGTACATATTATCGCACCTTCACAAAACTAGCGTAAATGTTAAGGGCTTAAGAGGACAAGTTTATTCACATCAAAAACTGATTAACCGAGTTAATTAACATAGTTAATCATCAGCTATCTCGGACTTTTCCCATTACTCCTATCAATTTTTTTCGCTGAATCGACTCCCCGTCATGAAGTTAGCCTAGTCTCCGTAAATTTTTATACAGTTGTGATGATAATTTAGAGAGTTATAGGGTTTTGAAAAATGGCGTTCCCCATGTTAAATGAATTTTAGGAACTTTTCACGATATCTCGGAAAGTATTCTGTATTTATCAAAACTTTTTTCACTCGCTAAAAGAACACTAATTATTTACATAAAGTCATGAAAAATCCATTAATAAAAAATAATTTTTTTAAATTTTAATATGGCTATGAAAAAAAGGGGAATTGTAACATAGTAAAATTTTTACACGAGAGCAAAGCTGAGACGTTATATTACTGTTATTCAAAAAATCAAGTGCATATATATATAATAGTTTCCGAAATATTCACAGACAACTGCAAATTACCACTGTTGACTTGCAACGCCCACTTTTTGAGGGACCGTATATTATATTTATTTGCATTTATCGGTCTACTTTTCATGAAGATCGTGTTTAAGGGTACCCATCTAAAGAAGTTGAGACCCACAAAGGCACCGAGGCACACAATTTGGAAACCACTGTCCTAAGCACTTCACGGTATTGAAAAATTAAAGCAATCGTTTTAGCATTTAAGCCCTGACTCTTAATAACAGTTGGAATCATTTTCCATATAACAATAGTTCATATCACTGAGCCCTTTCGCGTTCATTGGTTTCGCAGTGAAACCACACATTGAGCATTTTTTTTTACTGCATATGGGCGAAACGTTGAATGATTTTTCGTACATAACTCAAGCGCCAGGTGTATAGGCCAACTTATATAAAAATTCCAGGTCAATACCGTTTGTTTTCACAAAGATAGCTGCCTTGCAAGAGCTAAATTGCTTTTGATCTCTAAGAGAAACAAAATGATGAGGGTTCTTGCACAAACTGATATTGTTTTGAAATTGAATCTTCGAAAGTAATACTGAATTTTATGGAAGTTGAATATCCTGAATACTTACGTATACTTATAAATTAAATACATAATTTAAATTGCATTTTGATGGTAACTTATTCGGCGGAAAAATAGCCCGTTACCTTTCATTGGTTTCTCTGTAAAACCACAAATTTCTTTAAAATAAAAAAATGATAATTTTTTTTCCTCTATATATTTAGGATCAGCTACATGTCTAATACATTTGTGAAATAAATTTAGTAATTTTCAAAAGGAAACATGTAGTGAACTTGAAAAGGTAAAGCGATGCATAACAATGTACTTACGTTGCTTATATTTATTACAAGAAACGGTATTTAGAACGTCTGTATTCGTGTCAATGCCAGAGAAAGTACCAATTATGTTTCTATAAAAAAGTCTTGAGCATTTTGTCAATGAGAAAAAAAGCTGAAAAATATGTCGATGGTTTTCCAATCACTAGATTTCCTTCGTACAAAAGATCTTGCTCGACTGTTCGAGCATTCAGCTTAAAGCAAATATCACACGGACCGCTACCGTGCTCTATTCTCGTGAGAATGAGCACATTGCCACTCATCAAAAAAGTTTGTAGCACGTGACGCATTGAGACAACCGGTCAGACAGGATTTCGGACATCGTTGTGACATTCTTGGGGAACTACGTCACTGTCAAAGTCACACCCGATTGGTTTGAATTCCGCTGCTCACGATTTTCCGTCCCCATCGTTTGCATTTTCAAGCCTGTCGAATACAGCCCACGATTTCCGTCATCTTGTCTGACCGGTCACGTGCGACAAACTTTTTTGCTGAGTGGCATGATAAAAGAATACGATAGCTCCCCGTGTGATATGCGCTTAATAACCAACCATATTCATCAACCAATAATTGAGCTGTCATTGAATAAGGCAAACGGAAAAACCATACCTATGTTAGTGTCCGCTTCACATCTATCCCCATATTTCCCGTGGATCTTTTGGAGGTTTCCAGTTACCGCTCCAGACCCATTCGATTCACGGCTACGTAAGCCACTTTCCTACCTGAAATCTGAGATTAGGTCAGCTGCTTCAAGCATTTGGCAAGACAACTGGGATAACGGAGAAACTGGCCGCAGTGCACATGATATAGTGCCTAGGGTCTCAAAAAAGCCAGTAGGATGGAATAGAGAAGAGATAATGTCCGTTACAGGACACGGGCCCTTCCCTTCATACCTTCAATCTTCGAACACATGACAACTGCTCGTGCGGAGAAAAAGGACATCCAACGCGCTATGCCACAAAATGTCGGTTTACCCTCTCCTGGCATTTACAAACTCCTACAGTGTCACTTAAATTACAGTGGTTGAAAAACATGTCACGAATAACTTATCAAGAACCCCACTTCGATTCCTAATGCGTTTCATATGTGATGAGAACAATCTCATTGTAGAGGATAATAATGGAGCACTCATCCACCCAGACTGACACACACTTCCGGCTACTTATGACTTTTTTTTTCCTTCTACGTATTTTCATTTGTTTTCTATTTTGTTTTGTTTTCTATATTGTTCTGTCCAGTGTATGTTTCTTTTTCATTATTATTTGTTTTTGTACATTTTATTCGTTTTTGCCGTTTCTTAAAAAAATAAAATTCACCTCCATCCATCCAAACGGCAAATGGCTCTAAACACGGGGATGCAGGTGGTGTAATGTAATAATGTAAAAAAATGTTTCCTGTAAAAATGAAGCCATGCTCTACCTAAAAATAAGAAAAAAAAGAACTTTTCTACTTGAAAACCGTTCAGAGCAAGAATTCTTCAATCCTTATATTAAGAAAAGAAGCTACAGACTTGGCCTCCACAATAGATAGCTTTCATCTTGCCTTTCGAAACTTGACGTTTGTTTAAAGTAAGTATGGCTGGTCCGTATGAAAGAAAACAGGATAGCTCAAGTTAATGTGCCTTGTTTTCAATAGGTAGAGTCGGAGTGAGTTATTTGCTGATAGATTTTAAAATGTTTCAATTGAAAAAGACGCGTCTAACCTCTTTGTGTTGAAGAAGAATTGACTACGTTAGGTCTGACAAATATAATTTTCAATTAGAAAAAACAAATCCATTCAAAAGGCTTACAGATTACAAATTACACTTCTTTTCTTGTTATTTAGAACTCATTGGAAGAAAAATGGTATTTTACGCAATGCTAGATTAAATTCATGGCAAATGGTTTTACAGCACCGTTTTTGGTTGAAGCATCGTGCGGCAAGCAAAAGCTTAACACACACAAAAAAAGATTCGAATAAAATCGGTGCTGTTTATTTTATAGGCAAATTATTTACATTACTGAAATTTTTTGACGCATGTTGAATTACTCCAACTCCACCAAATTAAGATTATAGTCATAGTAGTTTCGGAAGGAGATCTAAAAATTTAAACAAAGGAAGAAATTTTAAAGAAAATTTCACTTTAAATTATATTAGAAAGGAAACAGAGCACCACAATTATAGATATACTAGCCACTTCCTTCGACCAGCTTTATCGCTGGGAACTTATTTTTAATTGAATGCATAATTTGCTATTCAATGTTACTTTAAAGAGTCATTGTAAACTTCAAATCGTGATAGACATTTAACCCGTGTTCTTTTAGTATCCTTGCACCTTGTGATGTATTTCAGCATAGCATGAAGAATCTTGGAACATTCTTTATCAAAATAACATATTTATTGGACGTCTACCACAGCACAAACATGTAAAACAAACACATACACTTACATAACTCACTGACATCGAACTCCATGTTCAATTCATTATTCTTTTCCGTTGATAGGCAACGTTAGCAAAAAGCAAATATATCGTTGCCACACTATTTTTATAAACCTTAGAAAAGAATTAAACCAAACAATTTTTTTTAATTAATTTCTTTTACAGCCAAAAGATATTTTTAAATTAATTTCTTTTATTACCAAACGATTTTTTTATCTAATTAATTTATTTTCTTTAAATATTTTAATAATTCTACAAGTATGTATATTTTTATTCGTTGCGAATATTACAACATGTTGTGTTCATTGTCTACATGAAAGTCCCTTAATGAGTCAAGTAACTGTCCGTGTTATATAATGTCTACTTGCAAGTTGCCCGAGCCAACTTCACTTTCTTCTTCTTCTTACAAAATATGCATTCGATTTCAACATTAAAATGGAGCAGCACATTTTATAGCCAGCGGCATGTTAGCTGAATTAAAACATGCTGTAAAAAGAATAAAAAAAATAGCAACCTTATTGTTGCTATTTTTCATTCTTGCTCAAGCTTGTTCGTTCAGCTTATTGGATATATTTCTTAATATACATAATATCTCAGAGAGCTTGGTTTACAGATTGAACAAAAGTTTTTAAGAAAATATGAAAGCAAAATGTATTAGGATATTAATTCAATTTTGAACAATAAAAGAGAAATACGCAATCAAAGATTTGTTTAAATAATGAAACGGTTTGAGTTGCGTTGCGACTATGAAAAGTATTGTTGTAAAAAATGCCGAAAATGTTTTAAAAGTTATTAAAATTAGAGAAATAATTTTACGGTAACTTAATGGAAATCATTTAGAAGGTAATTTTTTGCACTTTCAGATGGCGTAAAAACGATTTTTGTGCTATAATATTTTCGGAAATTATTAAGAAAAAACGCCGACATTTTGCTTGATTTTTCATTATTTAAAATTTGAAAGAAAAGGGGGCTCGTAGATGCACATTCCCACCCTCCAAAGTATGTGTGTGCCAAATTTCGTAGCTCTAGGTCAAGCGGTCTGTCCTGTAGAGCGCCAAAACACACACACACCGACACACATTCTCATTTATTATTAGTAGAGATATGTTTGTGTTACTTGTATGCATTTTTCCTATTTTTAAGAGTAGGTTTTATTTCTAACTAGCCACCTTCTTCGACCAGTTTGTTCGCCCGGAATATAGTTTCAATTGAATTCCTTTTGCATAATATGATATTCATGGTTCCCTTAAGAAAGTAATTTTAAACTTCAAATTGGGATAGAAATTTAACCCAAGTTTTTTAGTAGCTTTGCACATGTTCTGTTTACATGAACGTCCCTAAAGCAGTCAAGAAACTGTCCGTGCCTTGCAGCATCTACTTGTAAGCTTCTGGCGCCAATTTCACTTTCTTATTCCTCATACAAACTTATATTTGATTTCAGCACAAAAATGAAGCGGTAAATATTCTAATAAAAAGAATTAAAACATAGCAAGTATAATCATTCACCTTACTGGATACATTTCCTGATATATTTACTGCTAGCCGCCTTCAGCGACCAGCTTGTTCACCAGGAATATAATTTCAATTGAATCTCTTATTTATAAATTGATATCCATGATTCCCTTAACAAAGTAATTTTCAAATTTTGATAGATATTTAACCCATGTTCTTTCAATAGTCTATTCGTTGTTGGCATGAACGTCCCTGATGGAGTCGAGTAACTGTCTGCACGTTAATACAATTCCACACAATTGCCCGTTGTCGCCATCCACTTCACTCTCTTATTCCTCTTGCAAAATATGCATTTGATTTTAAATTTAAAATGTCGCGCCACATTTTACGTCAGCAGCATATTAGCTGGATGAAATCATGCTTATTAAAACACATCATTGAACATTAAGATATTACCTTCGCTTTCATCAATGAAAAAGAAGCATGCAAATAAATATTTATTTAAACAATGAAAACGGTCTGAATTGCGTTGCAGCAATGAAAAGTATTGTTGTAAATTATGCCAAAAGATATTTTTAAAAGGTTATTAAAATTATGGAAAACGGATTATGGCAACTTAATTAATATCGCTGAAAAGGTGATGTTTTGCTCTTTCAAGTGGTGTAAAAATAATTTTTGTGCTGTAATATTTTTGGAAGTTATTAAAGAAAAACGCTAAAGTTTCGCTTAATTTTTAATTAATTGAAATTTCCAGAAAATTTCTCCGAGTTGCACATTTCCATCCTGCAAAACATGTTTGTGCGAAATTTCACAGCTCTAGGTCTGCCCTGTAGAGAACCAACACATAGACAGGCACACACACACAGACACACATTCTTCTTTATTATTAATAGAGACTAGCTGCCTTCATAGTCCAACTTTTTCGCAGGGAATAAGATTTCAGCTGAATCTTGGATCATTTTATGTACATGGCTGCTTTAACATTGTAATTTTAAACTTAATATTGCGGTAGATATTTAGCCCATGTTCTTTTAGTGGCTTTGCACTTGTTCTTTTCATTGTCTACATAAATGTCCCTAATGGAGTCAAATAACTGACCATGTCATGTAACATCTAATTAGATGTTGCATGCGCTATCTTCACTTTCTTATTTCTCTTGCAAAATATGCATTCGATTTCAACATTAAAATGGTGCAGCACATTTTATGGCCAACAGTATGTTAGCTGGATTAAAACATGCTGAAAAAAGAATGAAAAATAGTAACCATAATCATTCAGCTTATTGCATGTATTTCTTAATATATGTAATATCTCAGAGAGCTTGGTTTAGAGATTCCATAAAAAATTTTATGAAATAAAATATGAAATCAAAATGTATTAAGATACCTTAACTTTCAACAATGAAAGAGAAACACGCAATTAAGTATTTGTTTAAACAATGAAAACGGTTTGAGTGGCGTTGCAGCAATGAAAAGTATTTCTGTAAATTATTCCAAAAATATTTTTTTAATTTATTAAAATTAAAGAAAAAAATTGTACAACAACTTCATTGATATCATTGAAAAAATAATTCTGTATACTTTCAGATGGTGTAAAAATGATTTTTGATCTGTAATCTGTTCGGAAGTTATTAAATAAAAAGCCAAAATTTTGCTTAATTTTTAATTAATTAAAATTCTAATTCATATTTCCAAAAAAGGGGCTCCAACATGCACATTACCACCCTCCAAATTATGTTTGAAAAAAATTCGCAGCTCTAGGTCCTGTGATCTGCCTTGTAGACCTAAAACACACAGACACACAGACATTCTCCTTTATTAGTAGTAGAGATTATCAGAATGTATATTCTCTTAATATTTGTTTTAGACTGATGCATTCTTTTTGCTGTATTTAAAATATACCAACATATATGAATTAGAATTCATCAAAATATTCTTTATTTAATTAATTGTTTAGTAAGAATTCTTACATAAAAACGTTGCAGATTCCGGCTTATCTTTTTACATTAATAAAAAAGAGAATATTACTTATTAGCTGTCCTTATTTTACATAATTCTTGCCTCCAATTGATTAAAGAAAATACGGTTCCAAATAACTCATAGAAAACATATTTAACACGAATCTATATATATATAAAAGAGAATGTCACTCACTGAGACATCAACGAATCTCCCAAGCCACTGGCACTAGAAACTTGACATTTGGTAGCTGGTAACTTCTTGGGTCGTAGGTTCTCACTAAGAAAGGATTTTGGGAAATTTTAATTAGAATTTTAATTAATTAAAATTTACTTTAAATTTCAAAGTTTTCCCACAATAACTTCAGAGCATATTAACGCACAAATGCCATTTTAAAATACAAAAAACTAGCTTTTCAATGATATCAATTTCATTTCCATGCGTCATTTTGTTCAATTTTAATTAGTTTTGAAAATGTTTTCAAACGCTATTTCCAACAATGTTTTATTATTATCGTCTGCAGTATTTTTTTGAATATGAGCGGAGCGGAAGAGATCCTTCACCGATTAAAGAAATAAAGAAAACTGATGATGGCGAGTTGAGTTTTGAAAGTTATTCCTGTCGATACTTTGAGACGTAACTTGATATATTCATTGTAAATTAATTATAAATAGATATGCAGTCTTTGCATATATTTTTATTATCAAAAAATATTTGAAAAGACATGAAAATACTTTTATCCCGAGTAACAAGTTACTAATAATGTGTTACTACTCGGATGGAATCGCGGACATCAGATAGTGTGTTATAAAAGGTTATGAAAATACGAAAAAAATGTATTTTATTCTTTATGAGGTATTAAAAAGTAAATATTAGCGGTCTAAGAGAAGCTATGTTTGGCGTAATGCAAGCTTCTTACGGAAAAATTTCCCAATTATTATGTTGAATCCATTTCGAATAAAGTCCTTAGCCCTTGAAAAAATGGACTGAAATGGATTCCTTGTTTGTTCGTTTTTCCCGATTCCCTCTGAGTTTATCCTTGTTTTGGGACTTTCCTTGAATGATATTGATTTCCAGTGTTCTTTGTTTTTTGTTTGCAGCTGCAAATGCGCGCGACTTAAACATTATTTAAATTTTATTATCTAAAATTTATTGTTTTAAAAGAAATTGTTGTTTCTGTTTAAAATTTAAGTTAATTTTTTTTAAAATTTACTTTAATTTTTCTAGTTGATTGTTTTTAAGCTCTAAATATAAGCGCTCCACTTATATTCAGAGTTCCCACTTATATGCGCTACACCCCCCTTAACTTCTAAACGGTGACAGCTTAGGCCATAAAGTTGGTGTCTAGACATAGTAAAAAGGCTATGCGCTACTCTACGAGACAAATTACAACGCCATCTATCGGCTAGCGGTCCTATCTCGATAACGGTACAAGATCAAAAAGAAAAGTCAATTAGAAAATTATAGAGCGTCTTCGATTTAGTACGAAAAGACACTTTGTGTGCAATATTGCTAAGAAGAAAATTTGTGAAATGCGTATTTGTTTGCTGGCATTTTCGTAAATTTTGACGTCATATGACACGAATAAAAGGAGAAAATGTTATTTTTTGGGCAAAAAATGAGAACGCTAAAATTTTCTTGAGGAAATAATTCAAACAGCAGGTGTATGGACCTTTCCTCCAACATTGCAGGGACGTATTACTGTTTTTTGTGTTTGTGCACCAACTACATGCTAAAATGTGTGCAAAGTGAAATTTAAAAAAAGTCTCAAATCTGCATTGTAGATGACGGAGAGCACTTTGAACACCGAAAATGAAGGTATATTGTGATAACTAATTGTTTTTTTCTCGTTTTAATCCCTTTAGAGGCGTCACAGTTTCGGAAATCGACAACAAACAAATGTGCACTCTAAACGTTCATTTCTATGTATTAATGTGTACAAGGTATCTTTTTGTACTAAATCGAAGACGCTCTACAATTTTGTAATTGACCTTTTCCCCGTATCTTGTACTGTTTTCGAGATGGGACAGCTACTTCCAAAATTTGCCGATAGATGGCGTTAAGTTGTCTCATCGAGTAGCGCATAGCCTTTTTACTATACCTAGACACCAACTTTATGGCCTAAGCTTTCACCGTTTAGATGTTTAGGGGGTGGGGAACGGATATAAGTGAGAACCCTGTATAATACCAATATGAAAATGTAATACCCTTAAGAGACAATGAATGATCCGAAGCTTATGAAAGTACCTACAATATAAGTTGTGGAATTGTTACGTTTTAGACATTTTTTTTACTTCGTGAACAGATTCTCTAAGAGGAACTGAAGTTGGTTGTCGGTCATAAGTATAAAAGACAACCTGTCGGATCTGTGAGAGGGAACGTTGCACCTCACTCCTTAATGCTTCTAGAGCATTCTATATTGGATCAAAGCTGTCGAAAACAAAGAAATAGAGTGTTGGGTTTTAAGAATTCTATAAACAATTAACTGATACTTATATAGAACCATGAGATGCATTTTGTGAAATGCAAAATACACTATTTGAAGGTACATATCTTTACATAAGAATTGGCTAAGTTTGGTTATATTAACGACCCACTTTGAAGTAACATGTGGACTACTTTGGGACAAACCTCGCAATTTTCAACCGTGGTCTGATGAAGAAGAGAACGTAAACCTTCTGATGAATCCTGAGCACCACACCAACTGGCCCTCAAAGGACTTAAATTGCACAAGGCCCGTTCACACAGCGGAAGGTTCTCGAATTTGTAACCCTCCGGTCACAAACTAAGGAAATTACACAGGCTACCATGCCCCTAAGTGTTGATGAAAATCCACGGAAATGCATCAGGAATTCACTTCGGAAATCCACTAGAATTCACTAGAATCAGGAATTCACTTCGGAAATCCACTAGAATTCAATAGAATCAGGAATTCTTCCGAATCACTAGAATTCACTAGAATCAGGGAATTCACTTCGAATCCACTAGAGATTCACTGGAATCAGATTCCTTCAATCACAAATTCATAAGATCAGGCATTCACCCCGAATCCACTTCAAGTCAGATTCTTTAGGAAATCACTGGAACTCACTAGAATCAAATTCATGAAATCCATGATTCACTGGGAATCAGATTCACTTCCGATCACTGGGAATTCACTAAGTCAGATTCCTTCGAGATTCACTGGGTCCTAAGTCAAGATTCACTTCCGAATCACTGGGAACTCACTGGGAATCAGTTCATGAGAATCCACTGAGACTCACTGGGATGAGATTCTAAGCAGGAATCACTGGGAACTCACTAGAGATCAGGAATTCGCTGAATCCACTTGATTCACTAAGTCAGGGAATTCTCTTCGAAATCCACTAGAATTCAAGTCTTAAATTTAGTTGCGGCAGACTTAAATTCCGGATTTTGATATCAATTTGTCAAACTTCTGAAACAAGAATTAATCGAAGCGATATCAGAGTTTAAGGTTTACCAAGAATTCTAATGAAGTACCTAAAAAAATGATTGCTTGAATGTAATGAATTTCTTATGAAAACTGGTTCAGGAAGCATAATTTTTTTATCAGATTCTTTTTGCTGACTAAATGCTTTTGCTTTGATTCTTTCTTTTGCTGACAAAATTGATGATAGGTTAGCATATATTTTCGTCGCTGATGTTAGATCTTTGGTAGAGACCTTATACAGGAGCGCATTCTCAAATAAGATTTGTTATTGAAATCCTTTAAAATATCTTCAAAAACCTTTTCATTTAATGTAAGTAGCGAACTTTGTGTTAAAAGATTCTATTTAACTAATTTTTCACTTATAAGGATTTCGTAAATAATTAAGAATCCTGCTCTAAAAGAATCAGATATTAAAAAGTTCTTTCAATCTTTCATTCACATTTTATTTCTTTATTACGAGAATTTATTCGAAAAAAGAATAACATCTTAAAAATATTTCAAAAAAGGAATCTTTTTATTCTCTACATTAGTTGCAGTTAATTGACTTTTTCAATTAACAATGACATTAATTGTATGTAGACTTTTATTATAAAATTGTATTTTTTAAACAGGATTAGTGTTTAAAATCAGTACTGAGAGAATTTTTAGCTTCTAGAAAATTCGAAGGTTTTTAATAGTTTAAGCCATTTATTTTTTATGTCTTAACCAATTCTTAGCGCACAAAAAACAGAAATTTGCTCGTTCTTTCGAAAAAAATTTAATCCCCTTAATAAAAAAAACCCATCGGAATAATTTTATGGTACTTAGACGGAATGTAAAGTGAAGGAAAAGAGTTCTTATTGACGGCACGTGGTTTATAAATAAAATTATCAGGATGAAAATATTTCGCTTCAACAAATATTTAAACTAATCTCTCTCTATTCTTGGCTTTAAATAAATTAATTCTCATTCCAGTAGAAATATAATTTTAATGGAATGAAGTGATTTTGTATGTTAGATTGCGATTTTTTTCTTAGTAAAAAGAAGGTTATAAATTGTGAAGGAGATGAATAGTATTATATTATGTGTAATTGTCTAATCTGTACTCATTGAAAGCAATTTAAACGTTTTGTTCCGATTATTGTATATTTGAATATATTATTATCTTTGCAATGTAAATCTAATAATCAAGGCTGTTACTGACATTGGCGAGGGAGATGCATAGCATTATATTATGTGTAATTATCTAATCTGTACTCATTGAAAGCAATTTAAACAGTTATGTTCCGATTATTGTATATTTGTAAATATTATTATCTTTGACCTGTAAATCTAATAATCAAGGCTGTTACTGACGCTGGTGCCATTCAGAAGTAGAATTTTAAGACGGTATTTGAACCTATTTTAGTATTACTGTTCAAAACTTATATTGCTGATTATAGTTTTATGTCCGTGGATGAATTAAGAGTTACCTGACTCCATTGTATAATTATATCATCCGACCATAAAATGCAAATCAAGATCATATAAAAGAAATCCAAAAAAATAAATAAACTCAGAGTTAAACAAAAATAACCAAAACCAAACTAGGAATCCATTCTAATCCACTTTTTTAAGGGCTAAGAACTATTTGAAATGGATTCAAAGTAATTGGAAAATTTTTCTGTAAGAAGCTAGAATTACGCCAAACATAGCTTCTCATAGCCCGAAATTTTCCCAAAACATAGGACAATGTAGATCTGAACATCAAAAAGCATATTTTCAAAAGAAAGAGAAAATACACACACATCAAAACGCTAATTTGATTGATTAAAAATATTAGCCTTCTGGCTATATTAAAATAGCCTGCATAAATTAAAAACTTACCCTATGCCAATATTTTAGAATTGAGATCAAAAACCTTAATGAAATCACAAACCCATGCTAATTTTCTCCAAGAAGGAGGAGTTATTAAAGAAAATACTAGTCCCATGGCGCCATCTATTTTCGGAGAAACACAACAGAAGAGGCAGAAACAGGAATTTTTGTAGGGAATTAAACCATCCCAGACATATTAAGAAAAAAAATCCGACCATAAACATATTCCAAGACGTTGAACTCTAACGCTTGCAAAAGAAACTATAAGAAAGGTTTTAAGCAATTTTTTTCAGAAAACACAACAATATATATCAATGGCAGAATGTTGCCATATCGTAGAACAGAACTAAAAACAGAAAACAGAAGAGCTAAAAATGCAAATTACAAAAGGCTCTAGCACAATATCACAACAGAAGTTCGAAGATCTTAATCGGGTCCGAAGTAGTAGATCAGGCTCTAGCATGATATAGTTCTCACGGCACCACAGTTTTAAACTTAAGTACTGTTAAAAGAAGTTTAAATAACGTTTTAAAATTCTACTTCCTTAATAAAAGTTAATAAATATTTAGAAATTCATATTGACATTTCTCTTTTTAATTTTCATATACTACATAGAATATTTAAACACATGTTTACAAATCTTTGCAAGTGAGATATTGTAACTCCGAATCTGAATAATACTGATATGTAGGCTCGGAAACGTGTTCTTCAAGCTGTAGACTGCATAGAAGAGCCTCCATGGTGCATGAATGCTTGTAGTAATGTTTTTGTCCGGCATTGTCAGAGACCATTTAAGGCCGGTGTTCACATCCAATTTCAACCGGATAAATCATTAGCGTCTAAACTGCCGGAGAAGCAATTAGTGGCATGAAGTACAATGATAGTAGTTGGGTAATCTACACAAACTCTGATGCGACATATTGTTGGAGGGATTCTGTTCTGATTTCTTGGAAAAATTGCGGCACAAAATGGCCACCAAATACGTTTCAGGAATTGCAGCCAAGCGGGAGGTATCTGTACAAAACCTAACTGCTATCAATAGACTTCACGCCGCTAATGGCTTCTCCTGCATTTTGCCGCTAATGAATTGATGAATTGACCATTTAAAATCGGATGTGTGCACTGGGCCTTAAGAGACTCCAATCTCAAGTCTGCCTAAACGTCAGTGTTAAAAAATATTTTGGATATAGTTTTCTGTTAACAACAGGTTCGACAGCCGCTGAGAAATAAAATGGAGTTCCAACACAATGGAGACTTCACCCATTTCATTTATGACGATCGCCAATCCAAAAACATGACAACGAAGCAGACTCGAAGTTACCACACCCTGTCTGATACAATCCCCTGACTTATCATGCTTTCATTCATTTTTTCTGCAGTCACCTGAAACATTTGCTGTGGGACACGCTATGGATTCATTTGAGGATATTGCCACGTGTGTCTCTGTAGCTGGCATGACATTCCAAGATGTCCCAGAAATATCCTTTAATGTTCAAGATTCCATGAGTTATCATGCATGTATTACAACTCATGAGACTAGTTTAGTTTTGAATACCTCATGTGAGATCTGAGTATTTCGTAAATAAACATTGTTATAAATAAAAAGGAAGTTGCTCATGTGGTGATTTCATATCACGTGTTCTCAGTAAGACAGTCTGTAACAATGATGTTACCGATCCTGAATTGTTATATGATTCCGTGTCGACTTTGGCCAGACTTTAAATATCCAAAAAACTGCAAACGCGAAGGAAAAACATCTTGTGTGAACCATAAAAGATACATAACGTAACACCACAGTAAACCCCCGAACTCGAAGCCTAAACGGCTCCCTGTCGGTTGGATGAGTATGTGTAAAACTTGATAGAAAAGCAAAAACAAATTACATCATGAGATATAAAAACACATAAAAAAGAACATAATCATACACGAACAAAGAAGAATATAATCAAAAGTACAGAGAGGGTTACAATCCGAGTGTAATATAAAATATATACAAGAGGAGTCACCATAAGAGTGCAGTGAAAGGGTAGAATGTTTCCTTTAGTTACATTGTTTCATACAGTTGCAGCTCCATGATTCGGGGTTGTTAGTGTTGTTCGATGCGACTATAAAGAGTAATTGATAATATATTACAACCGGTAATATTGATGATTATCGTCGCAACCATCCTAAAAATCGTGTGACTTTTCTTTTTTGTTCTGTCTTGTTACTTTTACTTAGGGATCGCTGGAATTGATACTCCAGGGTTGGCAGTGATGTGAGGGGTGAATTTTTCGAATGAATTACGGAAGAATTGGTGGTGGCTGGTTGCTGTTCTTAAGCCAGTGTGCTCTGATGCTCAACTGAGTATCAGAGCACACTAATACCAAAAAAGATGCATCCCACCCTACATATACATCCGTGAAACTGAATGACAAGGTCTCCACTAATAGGAATACGGATACTGTGATCAATTACTAAATAGCCATCACCGGCCCTGTGCACAGATATCCTTCCCTCTATAGGCACGTCCCATCATCCGAATTGGGCTGACACAGCCACATCATCATTATTGTGCTTCTAGGAAAAGCGAGAGCCGGTATACTGAGTTGGGCTAGTTTTCATCCACGTACTGGTGGCGCCACCCTAATCTTGTGGGCCACAACACAACATCTCCTGTACCCATAAATTATTCCCTTGTCCTACGTAAAGCCAAGGGAACACTGAAAGACCGACCGCTGAGACTAGTACATGGGAACTCTGACCTCTTCCCTAATGACCATCACCAGCCTCGGCACAGACTCCTCCCATAGGTTGGGATGACGAATATTTGATGAACTGTTATTTACTATGCAATATCAAAAAATCACAAATGCGAGTGATGAAAACTACTGCCAAAAAGGTGTGATTCAATCATTGGTAAATAAATGTGTATCAAGTGTTTCAAAATTTCAAAAAAATTCATTCCTTTTTAATATACTTTTCCTAAGTTTTAGTTTTCAGTTCTATCATCTGTCAAGAGATGGCGCCATGGAAGCCCATTTTGGAGCTTTGGTGGTAACACCATGGTTCCCCTTATCGCAGTTTCATTGGTATTTCCTGCGACACTGTGAATCACCATTCTTGTTTTGATATGCCTTTTCGAATGATTACATCTCTTGTATAACGATACAAAGTATCAATAATCGTTTGAAACAAATATTCACAGGGAGGCTTAGTTTACTGCGATCGGAACGGAAAATGATCGAATTTGTGACTCACGGCAAAGGGGATTGTGAATAATGAAATGTGCTGATGTTGGCTTCCGCGCTTGATGGGAATATTTGTGGTTAAGTTAATAGATCAGAACATTTTTTTAAAAAAGTAGTTTTCGCCACATGCGCCATCTATTGACAGTATTTAGAACTAGAAACACAAAATTTTGCAGAAAGTGTAATAAAAACAAACGTCAATTTTTAACTTAATTTTTTTCAAAACACTTACATACATTTCATAAGAATTTGGAAATTAAAAGTACGATTGAAATCACACTTATTTAGAACAGATATTTAAAAATAACAGTACCAAAAATATTTGTTATTAAAAATATCGTGCGTTATGCATCCCTACCCATAGGAGGTACGCCCGGTCGCCGGAGAGGAAGTCAACACAGACACATCACCATTAATGCACCCCCAAGGAAAGCGAGAACCAGCTTACCTATCCGGCGACTTTTCATACACGTACTCGTGATGCCTCCTACTTCGGAGAGGGGAGGGACAACAACTTGTGTCAGTAGAATGAAGGAAAAGACTTCAAAATAATTTTTATTCCTGAGTTTTCGCTTGTGATTTTAATTACATTCATTTATCTGTAGCTGCTTTAATCAGATTTTTTGATTCCGAAACTTTAAATTTAAATGTAGTCTGATTCAGTCAGGTTACTCAAGTCATCAATACTGCATTCAGTTATGAAATATTTCAGATGCATTAACCATTGTGCCATGCCTTAAATATTTCATTCTAGAAACATAATTTTATTCTCCTCGAAAGATTAAAATTCTGTTCCTGAAATGGAATACTGAAAGCAATAGGTGAGAGTGGGGTAAAACCGGGTACCCTTGATTCTGGAAATATTAGTTCTTCTTTCTAACGGACAGATACTGAATTACTCTCTACTAGTCAAGGAAAAGGAACAGTCTTGGGGTCGTGTTGCAGCTGTTGAATTCACTGTTTCTGTGAAGGTTTATTAGTTTTAAGACGTCAACTCTCTAATGTTCTTTTGATTTTAAACTGCCTTTACTTAAAAATCATTACACTTTTACAATTCATTTTTAGTCCAGCTTATTATATGTTTACTAAGGATTTATACCCTATAAAACAATAAGGATTTACTCCAATAATTCCGCTTTTCTATTTCGTTTCTTATAACCTCTGCACTCGGGGTAAAACCGGGTACTCCAAGTGCCGTAAGACCGGGACAGTCAGTATTGATGGTTCCTCAGATTAAGACGATAAAATCGCATCAGACGTTGATTGTTTATATTTTAATGATGAATTTTCTAATTTAAATAAAGAAGAAGGGTTAATCTAATGTAAAAACTGTCTTAGCTGTGCCTACGAAAGCTGCAGTGGCGCGGAGGAGGAAAACAACTGCTTTACATGTGAATTTTGTAACTAATATTCTCAAATTGCCATATAAAATAAAAACGGTTTTGCAACTTTTCCACTGAAAATCGAGTTTACCTAATTTCCCATAGCGTTAACATGTGTACCTGGATTTACCCCACTGGTGGGATAGACTGACTAATAAATGAAACTGCGACTTTTCTGGAAAGATATATTGTACTCCGATAAACAATGAATATTTTAATAAAATTTCACAGCGCTCTGTCGAATATTTTAGCTCCAGCCCTTCAAACCTTAGCTATCCGGTTTTACCCCAATTTCCCTATACAATGATTGTGCATTGCTTTCAGTACACACAACAGCGATTGTTTGTGATGAATTGTTTACGTTCTGAATATTAAGGCTCATACCACAAAAGCAATTTGAATGGTTTCCAATCTCCCTTGAAAGCCTCATGACATAAAAATATAGCTATATTCTAGAATTTATTCTATAGAATCTGTTCTCTCAAATTTCTCAGAAACCACCATTCTTCCACCCACAACTTTCTACGGAAACCCTAGAGGGACTATTGTGAGTTTATTTTACAATAAATTGGAATCAACAGTGCAAAGGTGATGAAAAGCAGCTGCCACTGTGAAAAACATTTTAGCTTTGTTCAAGAGTTTTTGGGTTGTTACGATTCCTGTAAAGATTTCATTCCATATTCCAAGAGTTTTACACAGCCTATTTGTATTCAATTTATAACACTCAACTGCAATCTTTCCTATTAATTTAGGATACGCTCTTGTATTAATCTCATTTATAGCTGTCTTGCTTTCCAAGATGTCAATTCAGGTTAGAAAGCATTTTATCCCTTTCAAATAGCTTCCGGACAAAATACATGTAAAAAGTATTTTTAAGACAGTATTTTACATTTTTGACTTACAAAAGAGTCTCTTAAGGAGCTGCACAAAGAAGCTATCTATACTATCACGATTTAGTAAAGCTTAAACAGTAACTTGAGGACAAAGTTTTTCAGTAATACAAGTAGGAAAAAAATCTTTTCAAAAGATGTAAATTTAAATCTCTTTAAGAGTTAGCAGGCCAGTTTATTGTCAGTAGAGTAGGCTACAATAGAACATCGCATATATAGTCTTGAAATATGTTAGAATTTTCATGTTGTATTTCTCACTTTCTTCCTTTGAATGGTAGGGGAGACCGGGGCAGGTTTACACACTTTTTAAACTTTTATTTTTGTGTTTTAAGGCTTTAAAGTATCTCTTTCATTTTCATTACCAATTAATTTGTTAGACTTTAAGGCATGTAGTGTATATTTTTAAATACCTTAAATTATTATATTTTTGTAATTATACCATTTTCTTTACCATGATGTCACCTGTGTAAACTTGCCCCATAAACGATGCAAGTTTACACACTGACTGGACATGTTTACACACCGCCAAAAATGATTAAATAGAAGGCTTACAGTGATTAAAATACAACAAATTAAATACAAAGAAACCTAGTTTATTTCAAAAAGTACATAATATGATATAAAGAATTACAATGAATCCTAATAGTTTTCAAAATCACTCTCACAATTTACACAAAAAAATATTTTGAATTGCCATTGGTAATACAGTCTTCATGAGCCCATCTCTTATATTCGGTGCATTGTACCCACTGTTCGCCAGATCTTGATTCTTCGTATGGATTTAAACAGTAAATGCACAGACAATTTTCATCGTCATCAGAATTAAAAGTTTTCTTGGTTTTTTTTGTTTCTTTTTAAGCTCAAAATTTCCCAAATTTTCTTTCAGAACAAGGATTTTCTTATTTTTTCATCCATACTGTTTTTTTAATTATTATAACGTGTTCTAGTGGAACTCACTGATTGAGACATAGTATGATGGGCTGATGCTAATTTCCTCTTTATCGATTTCTCCTTCTATATTTGTAAAGCATTTTTTACAAGTGTATCTGTAAAAATTGATGTTTGCCTTTTTTCCTACCTCTGTTACTTATTTTCCTTGGCTTTTTGAAATGGCCTCACATCTCCAGGTGTTGGGAATGACTTTGTAATGCAAGTGCCAATTTTGCCAGTTATCACAAAAAAAATGGCGATGGGGCAAGTTTACACTCTGTGTAAACCTGCCCCATACACTGTGTGTAAACTAGCCCCATCGCCCTTTTTTTGTTATAACTTGTTTTTTGTTAAGCGTAAAAGCTTTATTCATAATAAAAATAATCCACTAAATAATAGCTTAAAATAACCACAAAAGCACAACCTAAGAGGATAATACATAATAAGTTATAATATTCAAATAGTACAAGCTCTATTAAATCCAATAAGTAAGGGTAAAAATTTACTAAAATGGTAAAAAAAACATAAAAAGTGTTCACTTCACGATCCACTTTCAAGACTGACTCCATACTTGCGTGAGTATTAATGGAGGCCGAGACACTTCTTCTGAAACGACGCGTAGTGCCCCCCGACCAATGGTATGTGAAATATAAGCCTTCTGTAAACTTGCCCCAGTACCAAACTTGCCCCGGTCTCCCCTACAGAATTATAAACCATAAAACGTTGAAAGTTTCTAAAAAATCAAAGGCTTATAATTTTGAAATTATATTCAAATATTGAATGCGTTATTTCAACAAAAAAAGTTTGAAATTTACGTTTTATAATATTCCTACTGAAATTTCTATAGTTATATATTTCTATACTAATAATACAACATTTTGCAGTTCGCTTGCGAACACAAAATGCATTGCGAACACTTCATCATTAGAAAATCCGTTGAAGATAATTAAATATAACTTAATTAATGTATTGTAAAGAAAAAAGGGCACATTCCTAGCAAGAATTATTCAACTACGAAGCAATCAAATAGTAAACATCATTAATTTATCAGTAGTTGGATAACTCTTTACCAAAATTACATTTTCAAAAACGTTTGGAAACCAGAATCATTTAAAGTAATAAATAAACAAAAATTTAGCTCTTCAAACATTTCATACAATATTTTGCTTCGATGAACTAAAGATACGAGATGAAAAATGTTGAATTTTGTTGATTCATTTATAAAGGATTCAAAGTTTCAGAAGAAATCAAAATGTCCCGAAATTAGTAAACAATTCATATAATGTAATTAAAATTGTTTTCAAAAACATTCAGTATTAAGTTCTGAAGTTAACAAGTGAATTTTGAAATAAAAAATAGAATTGGAAAAATATTCGTTTTTGCTCAAAACAGAATACTATGCTTTGCATCAAGGTTTAATAGGTAATTAATTCAATGTATAAAGAGTTTTGTTAAAACAATAATACACTGGAATAGAAGCTTTCAACGAATAACAGCTTTCTTTATTTCTTTCTTATTCCACTGCTTCTTTTCTTTTCTTTTTATTATTTTCCTTATTCCTTAAGCTTTAATATCTTAGACAATTCTAATTTAATGACATTCAACAATAAAAAACCATTTTTCACATGAATAGAATTTCTGAATTGCATTCTAAACGAGAAGTAGTCTCTATGGAAATTTTAAAAAAGCCAGTAAATTAAAGTAATTCAGAGAAGCGGAAAACTAAATCAGTTTCTGAAAATTATCCTTGCCAAAATCCTTCGACAGCATCTAACGAACGAAGAAATCATTATACCAGGATCATCATGCGAATTTCAAATAAATAAATGTCCTTGTCCGGAAAAATGTTGAAAAAATAATTCAAAGTATTTGAAGCTGTAAAGATATCGATTCTTTCATTTTTAGGAAAATACAGAAAAACAATAACGTTACTTAAAATCTACGCATTAGGAGAAGTGCTGTGAAAATTAGTTTATAATAGTAAATGGAATAAATTTGCCTTGTGTTTAGTTACACTTATGTGATTCAGGTTATTTTATTCCTAAAAATAAATTTGTTGATACCTTTCCTGCACTGATTTTAAATCTTTGTTCGCTTTTATTTTTATTTGAGTTATA
This sequence comes from Araneus ventricosus, assembly GCA_013235015.1. NCBI lineage: Eukaryota > Metazoa > Arthropoda > Arachnida > Araneae > Araneidae > Araneus > Araneus ventricosus. The sequence goes on from BGPR01009547.1 coordinate 22,371, forward strand.
TAAGTGAAAAACCTATAGGGGAGAGTGGGGCACCTTGAACAGGTTTTAGATATTATTGCATGTGCATTCAAAGCTAATGTAAAATATGAAAAATTTTATGTTCTAAAAAAAACTTTATTATATCAGTAAATGAAAGCCAGAAATACAATTAATTACTGCATCAAGAAAGTAGAGAAAACTAACTTTTAAAATATTGTATGAAATGGTTCAATGTGCCCCTTTGGGTGGGGCAGCTTGAACCTCCAAGAGGGGCAGGTTGAACCCATGTGAAATATCACTACAAACTAACGAAAGTGATAAATGCCTTTTCACTGACCACTTACAATTGACATTGGACACTTAGGAACACATATTCTGACAATTATTATTTTTAATGTAGACACTGAAATGCAACATCGATCGAACCCTCTTAGTTGAAGCAGTTGTCGTTGGTTTCCTAAGACACATCACAATGTTATTTCTGCTTATGTAACTTTAATCTTCTACGTCTGGTTTAAAAAATATTCCAGTCAGATTATATTGTCTATAAAAATCAACTTCATATGTATCAACTTCGTCATCTTCTCATGTTAGATTAATTATTTTTCCAACATAATAAAGGTTTTTCTGTTTAGAATCCCAAGTTTATTTATTCTTGAATAATTTATATAAAAGTCCCTTGTATCAATACAAGCAAAGTTAATGACGAAAAAATGGTTTATTATTTTTTATTCTAACTAAAACACTATCCTACTCTTACACATTTAATAATGAAAAATTAATAACATTTTTAAACTTTGTGTAAACATCATATTTATTTGAGCATTTTTTTTTCATTTTTGATTTAATTTACACCATTATTTAAATGATGCTTGATTTTTAAATCATTTGATTTTTTGGTTTGATATTTAAATTAAAAATTTAAATTTATCTAAATTAAACTGACTTAAAATTTAATGTTCTTATATTTCAATTCATTATTATTGTTTTTATTTGATATTTAAATCAAATAGGCTATATATATGTCTGTCTTGAAATGTAAAATTCATAAACCAAATAAATAAATATATATTATTCTCTTCCATACATTAAACAAAACATTACTTTACTAATGGGGTAGGTTGAACATAGGTTCTAACTGCCCCGTTTCTTGTGGTTCAATGTGCCCCATTGGCTGCCATCTTAAAATATTTACTTTGACAGAGTTATGGTGCAACACTTACATTTAAAACTGTGATACAAATCATCATCTGGAACATTACAATCTGTTCAGTAAAAGAAACTAATTAAAAGCACATTCATCAAAGTGAAAATAAACTGTTATCTTACCTGTAAGATTTTACTCTCATATGTGGATTTTAAACACAACTTTCTACAATGGCATCAAGCAAGGGAAATAAACAATGCTTTGCATGAACCATATATTTAGTACTAGTTGATAGTACTGTGGTAATATCTAGTGTGAGAAAATAAAAATAAAAGAATAAATGCCGATGGTTCAAGGTGCCCCACTCTCCCCTACATATATCATAGTGTAAGGAATGCGGAAAAATTAAAATTTTAAATTAATTCAAAAACAATCATTGTTTCATTAAAATTTCTTTAATAAAGAACTCACCTTCTTCAAATAAAAAATGGCGAAAGTAAATATTTTTATTGATGAATTCTTATATTATTCAAAATTTACTAAAAATGGTAGTTACATAAATTTGAATTACTGAGTAATGTGTGGTTAATGATTCATTTTGTGTTCAATCCGATTCTGTACTTCCCACTTTGTTGATTTACTAATAGAATTAGGGCATATTTTGGACAACCTTTGTCAAAAGGATTTTCATCTTCAACTTTTTCTCTGTTTGAATGCAACTGTTTGCTACAAAAAATATCCGATCTGTTTGGCAATCGTTGTATCCTACAGATCTGAACAATATATAACTCAGCAACTTAGCTTGTATATAACCGGCATAGAGAACAAAATATGAAGCTTAAGAAAATTTGATTTCACTTTTCTGAACACTGTTGCAATTAAAGGTAAAACCCCTTACCAAATATCATTGAAAAAAGTAGGAAAGTGTTATCTTCTGCCTCTAGAGTGTCTTAACCAAAGTATATACTTTTTAGTTCGCTAGGGCCTCACCAGTGTGCTCTGTAGTCACTCTTCCCAATTACTACTTGTTCCCAATTTCCCCGCATGACCCTAATCAATTATTAATTAAATTTTGAAAAGTTAATAAAAATTGAAGGAAAAATGTCACAGATATAAAATTAGTATCATTGAAAAGGTAAAAGTTTGGACTTTAAGATGGTATGAAAATATTTTTTGCGGAACAATTTGCTTCGAAATTATTTTGGAAAAATAGTTTCGGTTAATTTCTAACTAAATGACTCTTGAATTAACTTTTGAACTTTGAAAAGTTTACAGGTATCTTCCTCTTGTTTTAAATAACAAGTGCGAAAAATTTGGTTGAAATCGGTCTAGTGGTTTAGGAAGAGATGTGGAACACACGCACACACATGCATATCCACAATGACTTTTATTTATATTAAGATTTACGAAACACCTGCCTTCGATGCACTCAAACCGCAACAATCATATTTATTGAAATATCAATTCCAAACAACCAAAGCCTGTATTCTTAATTTAAATAATGCATTCAATACATGGGAATCATTACACAGTTGCCATCGTCGAGTTAATATTTCATATTTATTAAAGATTTTATGGGCTACCTTTTCTTTATAGAAAGGTTAAACGGCATTTCTTGTTTAAATTTCCCTCTGCAGCTTTAAAAACAGGAGGATTTCTCTCAAAACGATGAGACCTCATGATGAATGATTTGTCACGTTAAATTACATAACACTGAGGTAAAATAATTTTGACTATACTCTCATGACGACGGTAAAACACTTTAGGTTTTTTTCAACGTGGAATGGGAGAATAAGTATTTTTCATCCAGAGTTAAACAATTGAATTGACATTTTAATCGTTAATAACAATATTACTTTTGACAAACTAAATTACTTGACTGAATGAATGAATATCCCAAAACAAATTCCACATAAATTATCTATATATTTAAAATAATTTTCTATATATTTAAAATAATTTGGTAAAAAATTCTTCACCGATTTCGCCAGCCTCAACCACCCGACCGATTTTCACAATTTTTTATTTCATATGAAAGCTTATGACGTCTAGATACTTCATCAAGGGTCGCCTACCCACCACCACCACCTATTTTCGAACGAAATCGAAAAACTTTGGACAGTTCGCCAGGAACAACCACCCGACGTATTTCGAAGATTTTTATTTCGTATGAAAGCTTATGACGTCTAGATATGTCATTAAAGGTCGTCTGCCCCCCCCAACCACATTTTCGAACGAAATCGGAAAAACATGTAGAGAATGTATGGTGGAGAAGTGTTTTTTCTATTTCATTCAAAAATGGGGGGTAGGGGCAGGCGACCCTTGATGACATATCTAGACGTCATAACCTTTCAATTAAAAACTAAAGTGTCGAAATCCGTCGGGTTGTAGTTGCTGGCGAACTGTCCAAAGGTTTTTCCCCATAGAGAATGTATACTGGTAAAGAGCTTTTTGGATTTCGTTCGAAAATGGGGGAGGGGGCAGGTGACCCTTGATAATAATAACCTTTCAATAAAAAACTAAATTGTGGAAATCCGTCGGGTGGTAATTACTGGCGAACTGTCCAAAGGTTTTTTTCCCATAGAGAATGTATATTAGGAGAGAGTTTTTTCGATTTCGTTCGAAAATGGGGGGTGGAGGATGGCAGCCGACCCTTGATGACATATCTAGACGTCATAAGCTTTCATATGAAATATAAATTGTCGAAATCAGTTAGGTGGTTGGGGCTGGGGAATTTCTACAAGGTTCACCCATAGACAATGAACAGATGAGAAGTGTTTTTTCCGATTTCATTCGATATTGGAGGGTGGGAGGGGACAGACAACCTTTGATGACATATCTAGACGTCAACCATTCAAATGAAAAAAATGTCGAAATCGTTCTTGTGGTTGGTGTGGCTAACTGTCTGAGGGTTTTGCCATAAAATTTTAAATATATTGATCCCAATAGTTCCATCACGATGGAGTGTCAAAAATATTGTAAAATACCTATTGTAGGTGATGGAAACTGTTTAGTTAAGGCGATTTCATTCTGTATTTATGGATCTGAAGACTTTTATGCTGAAATATGTGAAAAATTTATACAAAACATTACAAATAGATGAGGTTTATTGAAAGATTTTACAATTTTAAAGGAATCTGTTGTCTATAAAGAATGTGAAATCTACTATGGTTTTATGGTCTATTCCACTGATCTTCATGCAGTATTTAAAACTATAAAAATTAGTGGCTGAGAGCCTCGAAGCAGTGAGGCGGCAGGGGCAGTGCTGACCAAAGTTGGTGCCGGCCGCGAACCCGCCCGGAGGGTGGCGAGAGCGACTAGTTAGTATAATTTAGTTACTTTTCAGTGCACTGATAAAAGCCTTTTTTATTTTATTTTTATTCTTTTTTAGTTTTAATCAGTCTTTAATATATTTCATAATTGATATGGAATCTTGCTATATTTTTTATTGAAGTATTTCATGAATTATCTCCTTTTCTTAAATTCTAAGCAGTAGATGAAATTTTCAGTCATTGACGCATGGTGTTTTTCTTTCTTTCTTTCTTCTTTTCCTTTCCTTTTGTTTTTTTCTTTTCCTTTTCTTTCCTTTCCTTTTCCTTTCTTTTTTTCTTTCTTTTGTCAGAGCAGTTCATTTGTTCTCGATTAACTTTAAATCAATTAAAAACCTAATTGGTAATTAACTTCGGAAATTATTAAAAAATTGTCAAAAGTACACACAAGTGCACAAAAGTTTAGAGCTCTAGCACGTCAAGAACTCAATGAAACTCAATTACAAAATTCAATCTTTAAAAGCATGAAACAAGTCCAATTAATAATAGCCTATAAAAATAACGAAGTAAATAGATGTCACCTGAGTTTTCAAAGAACATAAAACAACGAAAATTACTTTTGAAAAATCAAGCAAAATATCTTCATGAAATCTGTTATTTGCGATGTAAGGAACATCGAGATTCACAGCGCAAGAAAAATCCATTAATTGTTTCTCAGTTTATTGAGTTGGAAACAATGCAACTGTTGATTAGAGACAGTTTTCCGAGTGAAAAGTTGTAATTGCCTTTATCACTTAATTGATTATTTGGAATTCCTCAGCCGTATATCGCCATTTTACAGCTGAGAGAAAGCTCTGTTTCGGCTTGATCTGACATATTTATGTGAAGAGATATCAGTGGCTTGCTGAGGTTCCAAAACCCCTTTCTTTCTCCGTAAGCCTCTTTCCTACCTGAAATCTGAGATAAGGTCAGCTGCTTCAAGCATCTCGCAAGACAACTGGGATAACGGAGAAACAGGCCGCAGTACTCACGAAATAGTGCCTAATGTCTCAAACAAGCCAGTAGGGTGGAATAGAGAAGAGCTAATGTTCGTTACAGGACACGGGCCCTTCCCTTCATATCTTCATCGCTTCAATCTCCGAACACATGACAACTGCTCGTGCGGAGAAATAGGAGATCCAATGCACTATGCCAGAAAATGTCGGTTTATCCTCTCCTGGCATTTCCAAACTAGTACAGTGCACTTAAATTACAGTGGCTGAAACACATTCTCACGAATAACTTGTCAAGAACCCGACTTCGACTCCTAACGCGCTTCATATGTGACGAGATCAATCTCATTGTAGAGGATAATCATTGAGCATGCATCCACCCAGGCTGACACATACTTCCAGCAACTTATACTCTTCTTTTTTTCCTCTACGTATTTTTATTTTTTTCCATATTGTTTTGATTTCCATGTTGTTCTTATTTTTGTTTCTTGTCCAGTGTATGTTTCTTTTTCGTTATTATTCGTTTTTGTCCCTGTTTTATGTTTCTGTCCTCCCTAAAAAATAAAATTCACCTCCATCCATCCAAAACAGAAAGGAGCCAAATGGCTCTAAAACGGTGATGCAGGTGGTACAATGTAATGTAATGTGGTTCAAAAACCTACAGAAGCGGCAGGTTTTTTAAGAACGCACAAAAATCCTAATATTATCCATAGCAATACAAATACTTAAGGAGTGTCTTCCAATATCTCTTCCACTTCATGTCCGCCACACTGTTTACATAACCAAAAGGTTATAGTCGCAGGGGCATGAAGTGGTGTTCTGTTCTATACAATGTTATAATGTTATTCTATACTATAGAATAACATTATATATTTGCAGCCGTGAATGTGTAGCCAATAATAAAAAGTTTCGCTTCGTAACTTTTCTCCTTTTCGCGTGCTCCAAATCAACTACGAAAAGTTAAGGTAAGTGCTCCAGTAGTGGGCCACGTACCAGTAGTGGGCCACTTGAGTTTTTAAGTTGAAAAACAAGAAATTCCAACATTCCAATGAAATAAGAGATCTGCCTCTGGTAGGCTGAAACCCTTATCAACTAAATACCAAAGGCACAGCCTTTATTTCCTAGTTAGTTAGGAGCTAGAAAGTTTGTTGCTGAAGTTGGTTTCTGAGAGAAGCATTTTTAGCTTATTCTTAGTGATTTCCTTAAGAGGTAACTCTTCATTCAACTATTTTTTAACATACATTCTATTTGTTTTAAAAATGAATTGTTATTGATATTATCTGATTATATGATGAATGTATTATAAACTATCTTTAAATAAAATAATATTGATAATTTATGGATAGTGAAGGGTGGCCCACTTTTGGATCAATGTTTTACTAAATGCTCCAGTAGTGGGCCTAGGGAGGCCAGTACTGGAGCACATGCTTTCTCTCAAATAGACTGGTTTTGTGATGTTTAATAAGAAGGTTACAACTTGTAAAGTCTTTTTTATTTAATTAGATTTGCTTAATTTTATCAGAACCAGTAGTGGGCCATATGGCCCACTTCTGATACACTAATGGCCCATTACTGGTACACTAATGGAACATTCTGACGAATTACTTAAATAATAAATATTTTATAGTACTGTTGAGGAAAAGACTGATATTCAAGAATTAGTTGGGTTCTGTAACAAGGCAGACAATAATAACTATCGCATTGCTGGACCACTGAAAAATATTCCATCACCATTTAAAAGGGCTCTTTTCTGGCTGCAGAGGCAAGATGATAAAAGAAAAAAAAAAGATTTATTCAACATAAAATATCAAGATTTAATATCCATAATGGCCCAAACAGAACTTAAAATGAAAGATCGATAATTAGCATATACCTTTAATAAAAAATTGGCTGTTAGAGAAAAAATGTAAATCTCATGTGACTAGAATCTATAAATAAAAGATTTCACCTATATCAAGTCATTTTTATTGCATTTTTATAGTGTATAATGTTAATGTATTGTTATTATTACTATGTATAATGATTTTATTCTTTTTTCTTTGGCACAATCGACAAATCTGGGTGGCCCACTTTTGGTACGCCCACTACTGGCACATCAAAAGTTTGCTATGCCCACTTCTGGTGCATAGGAGTGATCTAAGTTTTTAATTTTTTAAAAATTATATTACAATTATTTTGATATTTCAGGTGATTATTATTTTAGATAAAAGTTTGAACAACCATAAAAAAATACAGATTAGCGAAACTTCTCAAAAGTTTAGATGATAATTGAGGAAATACCCTTAAGTGGCCCACTACTGGAGCATTTACCTTATGTGTTCGGTCAATGAAAGAACAGGGAGATGGAACGGTGGCGATGTGAAGCGCGAATCACTTGCTTGCTTTAACACGTTCGCTGAAATGTGTACCAAAACATTGTTTGTGTGTAAAATTTTTAATATATTCTTACTAATCCGAGATTTGTTCAGGTTATTGTTTCTGGATTTCATTCATTTTATGAGATTAAAAATATTTATTGCAGAATTTAAAAAGCAGAGCTTCCTGGAAAGGCAGAATAGGTAGACTTATTTTAATATCCATATTATTTGAATAATATGCTTGCTTATTCTGATTAAAAATTGAAGGTTAAATTATGTACCTCCTATGATGTGATATTTCAGAGTTCTCTTCACCATGCTTTAAATCTGATTTTGGATATTAACTTAAGTTGATTATGCGAAGTATTTGGAAATGTTGCATGCCTAGTCTTTCGCCGCCTACTTAAAATTCTATTAATGGTACGAAATGGTTAGCTCGATTTCGTATAATGGGATAACAGTTGCCGAAAAGATTGCAACGATATTTGAATCATCCATCGCTGGCTTGCTGAATTTAATACTAGTAATTCGATTTAAACATCAGTAATTTATCGCACTCATAATAATAGATGGGAAAAGCAAGTTAACTGTGAATTCGATTTCAATTTAATTATCAGAAAGACTTCATTACTTTGTCAGATACATCGCACCCGCTTCACATGAATTAACCGGGTTAATCATTGTAGGTGAGGTATTTTAGATTCTCTATTTAATAGCATTACGTTAATGTAAATCAATATTGATCAATTGCAAAGCAAAGTACTGAAGGTTGAGAAAAAGTTTTCGCCATAATATGAACTATTCAAATAAATTCTGTCATTGAAAATTATTTTAAAT
>BGPR01009547.1:35951-53154 GCA_013235015.1 Araneus ventricosus
GGTGATTTAATCTGCCGGAAAACTCATCGAAACACTCGAGATGTTCGCTCTGTGTCTTTTCGAATATTGGAAAGAGAGGGTAGGGTAGGAGAGAACAATGAATGTGAAAGAATCAAGTTTGTGAATATTCCTTGGCAAAATATTCAGTGAATTTGTTTTCTCCGTGTGTAGATTACGTTTTTTTTTTTTTGCCTTCTCTCTGAATAATTAATATTCTGCGATATTTATGAAAGTTCGAAAAGGTCAACAAGAGATAATAACAATTCATATTTCAAATTTTAATGGACTTAAGGTATCAGACTGGTTTAAAATCGTCATTTTTGATGAAATTATCAAAAAGATGATTTTTATGACTTAATTTTGCAGCCTGTTTAATCAGCTTTCTTAATCTGTCTCACTTTTTGCTCTACGTGAATTACAAATGGAGTTAAAGCTGTTTTATTACCGAACTGTAAGCATTATTTTATGTTGCAAGAAAACTTTAAAAGTGTTTTCTGAGAAATGATATTTTTGAGGAAAACTGTCGATCTTAACAACGATTTTTCAAAAAGATATTGAAGTATTGATATCAAATTTTCTGAGATTGTTTTTTGTGATATGCTTGATGTTTTCCTCTAAAAACTAAGGTCAATTTTAAAATTAAGTATTATTTTTCAGTGCTTAAATATAGACGAAAAGCATTTTTTATGAAAAATTACCAGTTTAATAAATATGTTCAGTTATATCTCAAAATTATTTTGAAGTACAAGAAATATTTTACAGCATAACACAGATACCTGTCATAAAAATGTACTCCTACAAGGATTTATGTATATTTAGAATATGATTTTGTCTATGGCTCTTAGCGTAAGCCAAATATTTTAGTCATTTTTCTCCAAATTTCTCAGATTTTTTTAAATATTATTTTGAAAGCCTAATTTTACAATATTTTCATAGTTTTAAAACATATGCAGTTGAAAAATAACATTAAAAAGTATATATAAGATATTTTTCAAAAAAATGTCTCTGAACACAGTCGGATACTTCATACCCAGTTGATGCGCGTCAAATGCGCCGTGATAATATTATTTTAGAATTCATTGCAATTTCTGTAGACTGAGAGAACTGCAAAGAATAAGCTAATATGCAGTTAGATTTGACACGCAAAAAAGTCATATTTCTTATGTGATTTCACGGTGATTTATTTCTTTAAAAATTGTTTTTCGTTTCATTAAAATGATGCTTTAATGCAAATTAATTTGTCATTTAGCATTATATAAACTTCAAAAATTAGTTTTCTAATTTATGGTAAAATTACAAAATTCAATCTTTACAAACATGAAACAAGTCCAATTAATAATAGCGTATAAAAATAACGAAGTAAATAGATGTAACCTGAATTTTCAAAGCAACGAAAATTACTTTTGAAAATTCAAGCAGAATGTCGTCATGAAATCAGTTATTTGCGATGTAAGGAAACTTCTTTAAAGTTAGCTTTTTTAAAAAAAGGAAAGATGGTATTTGCAGAAAGAGATAATATCGAGATTCACAGCGCAAGAAAAATCCATTAATTGCTTCTCAGTTTATTGAGTTGGAAACAATGCAACTGTTGATTAGAGACAGTTTTCCAAGTGAAAAATCTTAATTGGTCTTCATCACTTAATTGATTAATTGGAATTCCTCAGTCGTATATCGCCATTTTACAGCTGAGAGGAAGTTTTTTTCCAACTTGATCTGACATATTTATGTGAAGAGATATAAGTGGCGTGCTGTGGTTCCAAAACCCCTTTTTTTCTCCGTAAGCCACTTTCCTACCTGAAATCTGAGATAAGGTCAGCTGTTTCAAGCATCTGGCAAGACAACTGGGGTAACGGAGAAACTGACCACAGTACACACGATATAGTGCCTAGCGTCTCAAACAAGCCAGTAGGATGGAATAATGAAGACCTAGTGTTCTTTACAGGACATGGGCCATTTCCTTCATACCTTCAATCTTCGAATACATGACAACTGCTCGTGCGGAGAAATAGGAGATCCAATGCACTATGCCACAAAATGTCGGTTTACACTCTCCTGTCATTTCCAAACTCCTACAGTGCCACTTTCATTACAGTGGCTGAAAAACATTCTCACGAATAACTTGTCAAGAACGCGACGTAAACTCCAAATGTGCTTCATATGTGATTAGATCAATCTCATTATAGAGGATAACCTTTGAGCGCATCCACTCATGCTGACACATATTTCCGGCAACTTATACTCTTCTTTTTTTCTCTACGTATTTTTATTTTTTTTCATATTGTTTTGTTTTCCATGTTGTTCTTATGTTTGTTTCTTGTCCAGTGTATGTTTGTTTTTTCATTATTATTTGTTTTTGTCACTGTTATATGTTTTTGTCCTTCCTAAAAATAAAATTCACTTCCATCCATCCAAAACAGAAAGGAGCCAAATGGCTCTAACATGGGGATGCATGTGGCACAATGTATTATAATGTGGTTCCAAAACCTACAGAAGCGGCAGATTTTTTTTAAGTACGCACAAAAATCTTAATATTATCCATAGTAATAAAAATACTTAAGGAGCGTCTTCCAATGTCTCTTCCACTTCATGTCCGCCACACTGTTTAAATAACCAAAAGGTTATAGTCGCAGGGGCAGGGAGTGGTGTTCTGTTCCATACAAATACAAGCATAGAATAACATTACATATTTGCAGTCGTGAAGGTGTAACCAATAATAAAAAGTTTCGTTTCGTAACTTTTCTCTTTTGCGCGTGCTCCAAATCAACTACGAAAAGTTCTGTGATAGGTCAATGAAAGAACAGGGAGATGGAACGGTGGCGATGTGAAGCGCGAATCACTTGCTTGCTTTAACACGTTCGCTGAAATGTGTACCAAAACATTGTTTGTGTACAAAATGTTTAATATATGCTTTCTAATCCAAGATCTGTTCAGGTTATTATTTCTGGATTTCATTCATTTTATGAGATTAACAAAATTTATTACAGCATTTAAAAAGCAGAGCTCCCTGGAAAGGCAGAATAGGTAGACTTATTTTAATATCCATATTATTGGCATAATATGCTTGCTAATTCTGATTAAAAATTGAAGGTTAAATTATGTACCTCCTATGATGTGATATTTCAGAGTTCTCTTCACCATGCTTTAAATCTGATTTTGGATATTAACTTAAGTTGATTATGCGAAATATTTGGAAATGTTGCATGCCTAGTCTTTCGCCGCCTACTTAAAATTCTATTAATGGTACGAAATGGTTAGCTCGATTTCGTATAATGGGATAACAGTTGCCGAAAAGGTTGCAACGATATTTGAATCTTCCATCGCTGGCTTGCTGAATTTAATACTAGTAATTCGATTTAAACATCAGTAATTTATCGCACTCATAATAATAGATGGGAAAAGCAAATTAACTGTGAATTCGATTTAAATTTAATTATCAGAAAGACTTCATTACTTTGTCAGATACATCGCACCCGCTTTACATGAATTAACCGGGTTAATCTTTGTTGGTAAGGTAGTTTCAGATTCTCTGTTTAATAGTATTAGGTTACTGTAAATAAATATTGATCAATTGCAAAGCAAAGTACTGAAAGTTGAAAACTTTTTCGCCAAAAAATAAATTATTAAAATAAATTCTGTCATTGAAAATTATTTTAAATTCAAATATTGATATACAAATCAAAAAAATGAATATGTATAATGAATAAGAGTTGTAAATTTTCCAGTTTTATTATTTCAAAAAAATATTTATTTTCTAAAAACTGAAGAACAAATTTCGTCGCCTAAAAAACAACGCCACCTACCTAAATGTTTTAAAATTTCCAAGAGGAAGAAAAAACTGAATTTTTCGCAACCAATAACGACTATTATGTAATTCTTTTATCATCTGATATAAATATGAGACCGCATGTTTCTGCCAGATGTGAAAAATAAATCAGAAAAATTCGTTATTTTGTTTGCGAAAAATTCAGTTCCTTCTTACTTTTTGAAATTTTAGAAAATTGAGATAGACGGTATTGCTTGTTAAGCGACGATTTACTACAATGAAAAATAGTAGACCCACAAAATAGTAGTCAAAATAGTAATTACCCACTGTAAGGCTCAGTGGCACAGTGCAAAAATTATTTAATATTTTTTCGAGAATGTGCAAATGAAGTTATTTCTCTGTTTGAAAGTGCACTATATGCCCAAAAGTATCCGGACACTTGCAGATTTTCACATTTTTTAGAATTTCTCCGGAATGGTTTAACTGACTGCCTTTAAACTTTGGACATGTAAAGAATAGACAATAACTCACATTTTACATTGAAGATTCGGTCCTGAGGGCAATTAGGGGACCGTCTACAAACTGATGAAGACAAAAACGTTTTTGTCCCACCGCGCTTCACAAAATACTGATAACGAGATGAAACTTTCAGAAATGGTAATGTTTAATATGCATAATATTTACAGAAATTTTAGTAAACTCAGCAAAAATATTTCGGAAGATATAAAGAAAATCTCAAATTTTCCTACATGTTTTTTGCTTATAACATGCAGAGTTTTCTGTTATACTATACGAAACTTACAAAAAAGATGACAATATATTAGGGAAGCATGTTGTAAGAATTTGGAAAAGAAGTTTTGAATATTACAGGAATTATGAGCAGTTTTACTAAATAATGTTTTATTGCGCATGCGCGAAACATAGTTTAATTTTTCTTTCAGAACTTTAAAGCTAGACATATAGGGCAACTTATACAAAAATATTCAGTTCAATATCCTTAGTATTCAGAAAGATATCGGCCTTACAACGAGCAGAATTTTAGCTCCTGTCGAAGAGAAGCTAAAAGGTGAGGGGTTGTACACAAATTGATATTTTTTAAACTTATATTTTTAAATAATTATATTGAATTGTATAGTGGTTAGAATTTGCTGAATACCCAAGAACACATCTAATATTCGTAACGAATAAAAAATATATATGTAGAATTATTAAAATATTTTAAGAAAAGAAATTAATTAGATAAAATATCGTTTCGCCATAAAAGAAATATATTTAAAAATATCGTTTGGCCGCGTAAATCGTAATATGTAACTTGTTAAAAATCATGTAAATAATATAATTGAAGTAATAAAATTTTTGTTATTTATAGTGCCTAATTAGCTGGAATTTAAGTTATGCACGCAATTGATAGTCTTCATGGGTATTCAGCAAATTCTAATCACTATACAATTCAATATAACTATTTAAAGATACAAGTTTAAAAAATATCAATTTGTGTACAACCCCTCACCTTTTAGCTTCTCTTCGACAGGATCTAAAATTGTGCTCGTTGTAATGCCGATATCTTTCTGAATACTAATGATATTGAACTGAATGTTTTGTATAAGTTGCCCTATATATCTAGCTTTAAAGTTGTGAAAGAAAAATTACACCATGTTTCACGCATGTGCAATAAAACACTATTTAGTATAAATGCTCATAATTCCTGTAATATTCAAACCTTCTTTTCCAAATTTTTACACAATGCTTCTCTAACCAATTGTCAATAGTTTTGTAAGTTTCGTATAATATAACAGAAAACTCTGCATGTTATAAGCAAAAAACAGGTAGGAAAATTTGAGATGTTTTAAGAAAACCTTTATATCTTCCCAAATATTTGTGCTGAGTTTATAAAAATTCCTGTAAATATTATGCACATTAAACATTACCATTTCTAAAAGTTTCATCTTGTTATCAGTATTCTGTGAAGGGCGGTGGTCCAAAAACTGTTTTGTCTTCATCAGTTTATAGACGTTCCCCTGATTGCAGCATTAATTTTATTTTAACGAATGTTCATTGTAAAATGTGATTTATTGTCTATTCTTTACATGTCCGAAGTTTAAATGCAGTCAGTTAAACCATTCCAGAGAAATTCTAAAAAATGTGAAAATCTGCAAGTGGCCGGATACTTTTAGGCATATAGTGTATTTGGAGTATAGCGCAATTTTTTACACCTGCAATAGGAAAGGAAATTAGTGTCTTATGAGTTTCAGAGTTCCTGATTTTCAGCTTGTCTCACTTTTGAATGTAATCACTGCTAACAAGGTTTCGTTAAAACAGGTTAGTTGGTAGCAAAGAGGAAATACCGATATCAGAAGGAGATTAATTTTATTGTTGTAATCGCACTGTTTTCCGAGCTCGCCGCCTAGCGGCCGTTGAAGACCAGTCCATATTCTGGAGTTGACGATTAAACATGATGTTCCGCCCCGATGGTTGTATATTTTATATGTTCTGAAGTGCTTTGTCTTCAATCGTTTGTCCCTGTATGTTGTGTCCTTTGACGTTTGATTAATAGTGTCTAAATGAATCAAGCCCCTTTCTTTGAACGTCTACTGTTATCCCTAGCAGGAATTAAATCATGGCGCCCAAGTGATTACACTGTTGTATTTGTTTTCTTTACACTATAAGAAATTAATTTCTGATTCTCTTTTACGGCTCATAAAATCTTAGATATTGTTTTTTTTTCTTATTAATCTTTGAGTTTAACATGCTTCTCTAACGAAGAACTATTAATATACAGTTACATATATTATGCATTGCTATTGTTATATTTATTTTAAAGCGTATCGAAAGCTATTCCATGTCACGAAATAATTTATGAAAGATTATACTAAGAAATTAAAATGCATAAAAAAATATCTTACTAAATCAAATTTATGCCTTTTTAAAATTTGAACTAGAATAATAGCTTATCGGTGCGGTTGTAATGTTTTGAAATATTTATGAAAAAAGAATATCTTGCAAATGCTTCGAAGCATAACTATTTCCGCAAATCATTAAGTGGTGTCTCTTTTGATTATTTTGTTTTTCTGAAAAATATGTACGAAAAATTCTATTTTTAAGAGAAAAAAAAGAAAATTTTCAGCTTTTAAAGGTTAGAAGTATAAATAATTCAAATATCAGATTTTATACTAGCAAATGCATCAAACTTAAAACTAATAAAACTTGCAAAGAAAGTATTGATAAGGAATATTCATCTCATTTCTGTTGTGATAAATCCGCCATTCTAGCATCAAAAAATTCTTTGAACATTTGTTGCTTCCAGAAAAAATGGCACAAAATATTCCATGTGGCTCTTTCCTGCACTCTGTTTTCCCAAACCCTCGCCGAGTGAAAAAAGATTTTTCGACTTCAACAAAGACTCAACAGCCCAAAAGGGAGAAGCCATCATTCGGAGACTGTTTGCTCTAGCCATGAAGCCCTGGCTTCTCCAATCAATGACTCGCGGCTTGCATTATTCATTCCCGGAAGAATTCCGGCGTGGATGGGAGATCCTGACAACTTGCTTACCTTTTGCTTCTTCCGCATTGTTTATCAAAGGAAAAGCAGGCTGCCCTAATCTGGTGTTTTAATCTACCGGAAAACTCATTGAAGCACTCGAGATGTTCTCTGTGTGTCTTTTCGAATATTGGATAGAGAAGGTAGGGCGGGAGAGATCAATAAATGCGACAGGATCAAGATTCTGAATATTCCTTGGTGAAATATTCATTGAATTCGTTTTCTCCGTGTGTAGACTGTAGATAGCTGTTTTTCTGAATTCTCTCTGAGTAATTAAGATTCTGCGATATTTATGAAAGTTCGAAAAGGTCATCAAGAGATAATAATTCATATTTCAATTTTAATAAACTTAATTCATATTTAGTTTATACGCGTCAGACGCGCCGTGATAATTTTATTTTAGAATTCAGTGCAATTCTTGTAGACTCAGAGAACAGCAAAGAATAAGCTAATATGCAGTTGGATTTTACATTCAAAAAAGTCATATTTCTCATGTGAATTCACGTGGATTGATTTCATTAAAAATTGTGTTTCGTTTCATTAAAACGACTCTTTAATGCAAATTCATTTGCCATTTAGCATTATATAAACTTCAAAAATTAGTTTTCTAATTTATGATAAAAAAAACTATTCCTGTTTAATCATCACATATTTTAACGATTTTTTTTTAAATTTGATAAATCTGAAAAAGATGTTTTAGAAACATTTATAGCTGAGAAGTTATTAAAATTCATTGTAATATTTTATGAAAATTATTGCTACAATTATTATTTAAGGAAATCAAACTACTGTCATTATGTAAATTAATACAAATAACATTTTTTTTTCAATTTTGGACGCTTTACTAGCTTTATCGCAGCGAAAATATTCATGTTGTTAAAAGCAGACAGCGTGTATCTGAGTAGAAAGACTTACATAGAATGATATTTTTATATGGCTTTTTCTGGACACATTCATATTACAAACGATAGAAAATGAACAAAATTTGAGAAGCTTTTTTCAATTTTCAAAAAGTTTTTATTTTATCACAGCAGCAAATAAAATACATAAAGATATATGGTACAGGAGGTAAAACAGTATTTTTATTTCGAAGACGAAAATTTGTTTGATTATATGACTATGTATTTGAAGGGGATAGATGATGCGTCAAAAATACCCCACTTCATCAATGACTCAGATCAGTAAAGTGGCAAAATGATACTCCAGGCAAGAGATTTATAAACAAACATTTATTTCACAGTGCGAAACTGAAATTGCCGGTTAGAACATTAAAAAACATTTAAACCAAAATGAATCTGCAGAAAGACGCATCTCGTATCAAAATGTTACCATACACATAAGTATACTTGGGCGAGAAGAGGAACCCGTTCAGTGAGGAACAAAAGGACTATAGGTACATCTGGATCTGGGTAGCTGATGATCAACAAGCCGCATGCAACTGCAGATGAGGAAATTCCACCACTGGCAGACGTACAAAAGAAATTCTTCCGTCAGAAAATCTGGACTTATTGATTAGCAACAAATATGTCATTTATCTGTTTACCAATCACTGACCTTTTCCAGCATATCTGTGCAGGTTCAAGATTTTGAACAATCCTGATTGTTTGTGTGGTGAGCATGGAGATGTTGACCATTACTTGACTTCATGTATCACCAAGGACTATCATTTACTACTTCCGACAGGTGCTGCTCGGACTCACTAGACTAGAAAGCTTTGTAAAAACTACTTATTTTTAAACAGGTTGAAGTCAATTTTTGAAATTTCTAGGAAAATTTGTGATGATTTGTGATCTGAAATGTATATATATATATATATATTGTTATGTAAGTAATCCCTTGATTGAGTTTCTAATTTTTATCATTATTATTATCCATTTTTGTTTCTTGTGTTTTGCAACGTTAGTTTTGTTTTGTAGCACCGTTGGTGCTTTTGTGTTGTATGTGTTTGTGTATGTTTTTGTCTGTGTTTCTGTGTGTGTGTTTTTTGCTCGTAGCTCTGTAATCCATACCCTCCAAATATTGTAACTTTTTTCTTTCATGACTGGTCTGACTCCTCCCCGTCGATCCTTGCTGACTCTAAACCCTTTGGGTGAGTCGGTCGGCGTGGGTTATGCATGTATGTAATTGCAGATGAGGGAAATCAGTCGAAAGGCTCATATTCTGTTTAGGCAAGATGGCTAACATCATCTGTTGTACTACCACAGAGGCTCATACTTCACTAAGGTGAGCTGGCTTATGCTGCTCGCTCTCTGTATCTGTATAACGGAAATGGAAAAGGCATCCTAGAAATACTTTGACGAATAGTGCGCGCGAAGAGCTGCACCTGTATAGCATCTTGCATGGAAGAATAAAATTCTACCTGCCGCTTCATGGCAAAGTGAGAGATGAAAATGCGAAGGTTCGAGAGGCCGCCACATATTTTTCTTGAAAATAAACATTGCTCTTTTGAATATTTAATGAAAATTCTTAATAATAATATTACTGTTCCAAATGCTGAATAAATTTTTAAAATATCATTGAGAATAACTCAGTTACATTAAACACAAGCAAGGAAAAGACACGCCTCCTTTTTGACATATTATACATGTAGGTTCATGTTAACCATAGTGAACTTAACGAATCATAAATGTAGCTGAACTTTAAATGATTTAATAGAAAATAGTTTTATATTAGGGGGTATTTTTCGAAGCACAAAATTTCCTGATCAGAATATTCAGTAGTTTCCTGAATGTTTCTCACAAAAGTTATTCTTGGAGACAATTTCAAAAAACAAATAAATAAAAAAATGTAAGGTATAAGCATTTATTCACGCGAAAAAACGAACGAAGAAGTTGAAAATAATTTTTCTGATTACAATAAAATGCATGGTTCGAATAAAAGCATGGGAGCCTTATATAGCACCTTATATTTTGTGTATATTTCCTTAAACAAATGAATGTACCTAGAAGGTAAAGGCGCCCACGCTTTTATTCGAACCATGCATTTTATTGTAAGTAGAAAAATTATCTTCAACCATTGCGCTAATTTTTTCACAAAAATTTATACCGTAATTTGTTTTTTTTATTTATTTTATATTCTACTTTTTAGTGACGGCTGACACGAATGCACACGACATGGTAGGCATAGTAAACCAAATTCAATTACCAAATTCTCCAATACAAAACACATATTAAATATTCGTTACGAATATTACATATTACGAATTTGAAAATAGTGCGACACAGACCGAGAGAGGAAACAAGACTGACTTCCCCGATCTGATCCCGATTGACCTTCAAGCCGCTCCGAAATGGGGATGATTCACAGGCCGCGACCCCTTCTATTGTGTGTCCTCTAGTGGTGTTGTTACAACCCTACGTAACGTGAGGTTACCACCTTCCAAACTTCATCGCCCAAATATAGGGCACAAATTTTAATATCATTTTGTTAGGTTTAAAATAGGTATACATTGCAATTTTTTGCATAATATTTTATTGTCTCTGGAAACCCAAAACTGTGCTAAATTTCAAAGCTGTAGCTTGATTGGAAGTGGATAAGAAATCGATCTCAAAATTTGTGGACAAGACACTCAAGTTGAATAAAAGCTTATAGAAAGAGGGAATCCTTTCGCATTCTCGCCGTTTAAGAAAGGCAACAGTCATTCTCTTTCTCTGATGAATAGGCTTGAATACGAAATATCGTACCACGGATAGCATCAGAAAGTCCGAAAGCCTAGGACGTCCCATCATAGCAAAAAGAATTAAAAAATTTAGTTTATCAAGATAATTTGAAATAAAACCATCGGAAATTTTTTCGAACTTTTTTTTGACGATTGCAATATTTTCTCTTTTTATGCTTCGCATATGAGAAAATGAAATTCACGCGGCTGTTCAACTTATTACTACATGGATGGCAATGGCATCAAAACATTTGTCATACCATTTAAAAAGTAGTTCTGCAATTTACAGAGCAATTCAGAATGAAATTATTCAGGCTATAACGATAATCAAGCGCAACTCAAGTTGAAAGCGCTTGAAAATTACGATTTATGAAACCCAGTTAAATAGTTCAAGATATGATAGTAATCTATTTAAAAGTAATCTTTATGTATTTTAAAAGTATTTAGTTCTAAACAACAATATTGGAATATTTCTAAAGAAAAAAATTTCACCATATTCGGATTGATAGGAAAATATTAATCAAATAAGATATAAATCAGTAATAGATCGGCAATTGTTTTTATCTATGGCGTTCTTTTTCCGCTCGGCCTGATTTTGAAAGAGGGTGAATATTTTTATCTTTCTTTTTATTGATTAGGGATTTGGTAATTTGCTGGATTTATGTTCTTTATTTGGTGGCCGGACGAAATTCAGACCACAGGAAGGAATAAATTTTGACTTTTTGTCATTCCTTTCTACAGAAAATTTTGTCCTTTTTGAACTAATAATGGCGTGTGGTTTCTGATGAGTGCGCCATTTTCGTTCCTTTCCATTTTGAATAATTTCTTACTTTTGTAAAGTGTTTTAAGTATTAGAGAATCTTTGTTTTTTATTCTATAGTTTTTATTGTGTTATCCTTAAAAAATTTCTGTTGAAGCATTTACTTTTTGCTGCTACGTTTGCGCGCAAAAACGTTTACTGTTTTCATTATTTTTCATTATTACTATTGTTTACTTTTTGTTTCTTTTGATTTATTTTCCTTTTAATTAATTAATTTTACTAAATTTTATAAATTGTAACTATTATAAAGCAGTAATGCTATTTCTACCCAGTAAATACGAAAATTACATACTGATGTAGAACTCATTAAAACTAGTTTATTGAGTTTTATATTTTTATTTACAACACGGTTTCTTAAATATTTGTATTCAAGTACCGTTTTCAGACGAAAAGTATTCGCGAACTTATTTCTTATAGAAAAATTTTGATACGATCCAAGACTTGCAAAAACACAAGAAAAGGGAATATTAATTAGCGGGATCTTAACGAACATCTATTTAAAATAAATATTTGACGAATGAATTTTTTATAGAATCATTGAAGAAGATCTGATTTTCTTAACTATTTTTACTAAGAAACGAATCGGAAAGAAGAACAACTATGAGACTGTATGAATGTTGAGCAAATCCAAAATTTTCTCGCGACTGCATTATACATCGGTTACATACTAGTCTGACTTACAATGTATACAAAAAATCCACCTTTGTGTTTTTAATGTGAACACCTAGATGTAAAAATACTATTTTACTAGAACTGCATAGATGGAATAAATCTTTTCAAACAAAATATTCTGATTTTCATTCCTTGTTAATAACAAGCAGTTTTTTTTTATTTTTAGTTTAATGAAGCTTATCAAGTTAACTATTTAAACATTAGACAATGATGTAGATATGTGTTTTTATCCGCTTTCATTCGATGAAATATTTGAAAAATGCAGTCGCACTTCAATCTGTCCTAAACAAATGTATTTTTACGTTTGTTATAGGCATTAAATAGCATACTTTGTTATTTTCTTACCTGCATTTTTAACCATGACTATTAAATAAATGAGTTCCACTTCATGCATTGAAAGAGAACAGTGAATGTTATCACTCCTCAAAAAGTAAAAAAATATTCCGGTTGCAAAAATGAAAATACTTAACTATTCATCTAGTGCCGCAGCATAGTTATTTTAGCAAAATAAAAATCGCATGAAAGGTGTTATTCTTGCAAAGAAAAGCGATGCTTTGAATGAGGGAATTCTAAATACGGTTAATTGCCTTAATTTATTTTATTTCCAGTTCTTTACCTGCTTTTAGAGGAATGTGCGTCCTGAAAGAAAAGAAATTTGAAGTAATTCTATTGCTGTATACAATTTTATTACAAAGAAGTCATTATCTTTTTTAATACATTGTTAAGGTGAAGTTCCATGTAAAATCAACACAGCGTGGAGATAGAATTTCGAGACTCTTCATAAAAGATTCTTAATTCAACTGCTTTTCAACGATACTTATTCGCAACCCATTCATTAAAAAGTGCAATTTTTTCAATCAGGTTCCTAATTAGTTTCTAGTTTTCTTGACAAGTACTTCAAATTCAAATTAATGATGGGGAGGGTCGCGTGGAAAATCTTATCTTCGAGAAAGGAAGGCCTCAAATTCTAGATCCGACTCGGCCGAAGATCGCCGTGCCTGATATTTCCATCGTTCTCATATACTTTCCTTACTTGTATACTAACATAACGAATTGAATATCTGAAAAAAGGAAAGCATCATTAATAGAAGCAATTTATTTGGTGCGGGCAAGAGCAGTAGCATCCAGGAAATAATTGCGAAGTACAAAGATATAAATACGAATTAAGGGTCAAAATACATTAATATTAGCAAACAACAAATGAAAAAGAACAATAAGGAATGAGAATCTGGTTCTATGACAAAAGAAATTACTTTAATTTTAGGCCTATTTCTCTCTGTCATTGTCAAACTAATCTGAACTTAAAAGTCATTAAATATACCATCCACTCCCAAATCAAAAGAATCAAAAATATTTGCAACAACCATTCTGCCAGTGTCAAGGCCATTGACAATTTGAAGTTAAACGGCTACCCTGTACATTTCTTTAAAATTAAGAATTTAAAATTTTTTTAACCTCTTACGTTTTATTGAATTATTTTTTTTTACTTTTCAAATTCTCCATTGCACTGGAAGTGGATACAATACTCATACCACACATTCTGACATTTTAGTAAAGGCTCCCCTGCAAATTTCTTTGAATTATAGAAATAAAAATTATAAAATGCATAAAAACAATTTAAAATATTTTAAAATGCTAAAAAACAAAATAAAAACTATATAAAAAAACTTTATGAAAAACAACAAAAAATTTTTAGGTTTTTAGTTAGTGTATCCCTCACTATATGGAGATAGGTGCACATACCTATAAACAAAGTTCACTTCTGAGCGTCGTTCTTTTTTCCATTCCACAACAAAAGAGGAAATACAGTTTAAGCTCTTCTTCTCAGGTTATGTTTAAAAGACTGTTTTGAATTTCTTCTTTGCGAATAAATATCTTTCTTTCCAATTTGTTCTGGAATGGATTAAGGCCTTAGAGGAAAATTCAAATTTAGACCTTAAAGTCGCTTTTCCTCTACAGAAAACCTATTGTATTTTTGAATCTGCATGGATGAAGGCATCTGATGACATCATCCACCAGATTCTTATTCCTCCTCGTTCTTTTTCATTCGTTGTTTGTTAATATTATTGTATTTTTACCCCTTTCATAATTGAAACTTCCCTTAATTCGTATTTATATCTTTCTAATATAAAGGAGTTAGACGAATCGTGCTAGCTGAGGTGACGTCTTGATCATCAGACAATGGTTCGAAATGACGAGACCCGATCTGAAATAGCTTTAGAGTAACCTACATGATAAATGATCTGTATGAGTGTAAAGTACCACTTATACGTTCCTCATATATACGTCGTTTCATCACAGTCCCGATTCATTCGTATTCATTGTAATGATTAAGAACTTCATTTATACGACGCTAAGCTTTGGTTATAAGCATTTTCCACATTCTAAAATGTGAAGATTTCCTCCTCTCTAGGTAGTATGTGAACTGTGATAAAGATATCATGACTTCGAAACTATTCATATTAATGAAATACAATGATCTCTCACTTATGCGCGGGCGCAGGGGACAGCGAAAAAAACGCGCATATGTGAGAGACGCGCATAAGTGAAAAACCACAAAAGGGAGCTTAAAAGTGAAACATCAATACAGTGTACATATATTGTTAATTAATACTATGTATATACTACTGAAAGATGTAAATCAGATTGTTTTCAAAATGCAAATACGTGTATAACTTCCGTTAATTATATTTTAAGAACACAAAAGAAATGGAAATGCTCCCAAATTTTAAAAATTTCTCCAAAAGTCGATTCTGGGACATTAAAATGCTCCGCTAAGGCTTTTTGCGAGGTGCAAGGATTTTCTTCGAATTTCATCCATTTTAAACGAAAGCTAATATTTCGTTCTTTTCACCATTTTAAAACGTAACCATCTAACAAAAACACCAAAGATGGCTCTTTCGATAGCGATCAATGCCACGTGGTACGTACCGTACTTACCTCTCTAATTGGCTGCTTTTACTGACGTCAATCACAAGAACCCCCTCTTACACCCCTGTGTATAAGTTAGAGAAATGTGTTCCTGGAATCTGAACAATAGAGGAAGAGCGAGGGAATGCATTCCTAGAAGTAGAACAAAATTGAACAAAAAAAATTTTTGCGACGCGCATAAGTGAGAGGTACCTTTTCAGTGCATAATGAATAAGACTTATCATTGTTTTCCTATATCCCTGGCCGGGACCAAGAAAAAAACGCGCATAAAAGAGAGCGCGTATAAGTGAGAGGTCACTGTAATAGAAGACAAATTGTCTGGTGCTAATTTAAGCCATGATGAAAAATTTATTAAAGACGCAATGGATTCCATTGAAAAACTTCGAACTTACTTAATTTGTCAAAAAAATAGTGAAAAAACATTCAATGAACTTAATTCGTTTCACATCCACAGAAAGTCAGCACGTCAGATGACGATTAAAGATTTCTTATTTAAATGCCCGCCAGCGTACACCTAAATCTTATCACATATATATAATTGTATTCAAGATATGCATTAAAGGTATGAATTTTCTCACTTTTAAGACGAATGTTTAATTTTAAAATATCATTATTGCTTCCAATACAGTGTAGTAATATAAGTATTATCTTTAAAAAGATTTAAATTATTAATTTTAAATGAATTTGCATTAGTAGCATTGAATTTGTAATAATAAATTGCTTATTAAAATTTCGATTTTAGTATAGCAAGTATTCCCGGCGAACCAGATGACCGGCAAAGGCAGCAAGTAATTAATAAATAAAACAGTTCTCACGCTTTTAGCAACTGAGATCCCCTCCCAAATATTTATGTTTTCATTATTAAAAAATTAGTATCACATCATACTTTGTGTTATTTTTGTGTATTTACTCACTTTTAAAGATGACATTGTATCTTTGGATTAACAAATTATATATTTTTTTATTTGGTTTAGGTGTTGCTACAAGCAGGACAAAAATTTGTGAGCTTTATTCGGCACTAAAAAATTCCCTAATTTTAGGTTTTTCGAAGTATCAGAAGCTATACTTTATATTTGATTATAAAACATTTTGATTTCAGATAGGTCATGCCTTTTATTTTTTGCTATTCACAGAGTATTTATTTCAAAACACTAACTTTTATTTCGTAACTGCATGAACGAAATATCTATTTCCAGCAACTCATGAAACAAGATACGAATGTCGACTGCATTTCAAAATGATGTGTTATGAAATAAAAAGAATATTTTATTCTTCCAGAAAATTTCAAAAACCATGAAATGCCAGCTCTTGCATAAAAAAACACCATCAAAATGAAATTATATAACGAGACATCAAAAGATTCGCAGCTTCAAAGACCAGCCATAGTACCAAGAGCATATTTTTAGGCATTTTCGTATTTTATAAAGCATGTACCTTAAAACCTGAGGGCGGATGTCAGTCATACATTTAAAAGATAAAACCAAACATCTACAACATATTTTTGGTTGTCTTCCGGAAGAAAACAACTTATTAGATCAAAGCTTTCGGTAACGACGAAGAACAGCGTTGAACATTGGGACTATATCAATATTTAATTCGCTAGTTTCTAGATTTTGTGTATTTTGCACTATCTGTGGAGGCTGAAGGTGCACTCTTTTGTGAAGACGAAGATTGGTTTGTATATGTCACCGTTAAAGTGTATAATTCAGTTATTCTATAGATTAACTGATCAAGCCAGTTAAAGTGTAAAATTGATTATTTATTTCATACTTTACCTAGTTATTCTATGAAATAACTAGTTATTCTATGAAATAACTAGTTA
>BGPR01009548.1:0-56951 GCA_013235015.1 Araneus ventricosus
CAAAAGCAGTAAAACCTAGTTTGAATAGGTTCCAAGCTGAATAGAAAGGATTCTTGCGGTTAGCCCGCCCCTCCGAGGGGTTGCTGATTGTCCTCAGTTTAGAGGGGGGGGAAGAGACTTGATCTGCTGCGCTTTTGGGAAAATCTTCTGTTGGGAGGAAGACACTTTTAAAATAGATAAAGGTACTGCAGACGCTCGCTTTTCGAATCGCTTTAGAAAGAAGACCGAACCACTCAGAGGGTTAAAATAGTGTTTTTTACTGAGAATATACAAGCTTACAAAAATGTCAAAATTCTAGCTTATCAGGAAGTGAGTGTAAAATTGGTTACAAATAGAAACAATCTTGAAATAAGTCAGATTAAATAAATTCTTATAAAAACTAGCGAGCAATTTACAGATACAACTTGAATGCAGTAAATAGATGAGAAATAAAGAACTTTGATCGCAATTGGGTATGTGTTAACTGATTGATTTCACTTGCAGAAGGAAATGGTTTGATTATCTGTATTCACGCTCCATTTTTCGAAGCTACTCGAGAGCTGTTCGGAAATGGACCTCATAATCTTGAACCGTAGTCAGCTGACGAGTGTGATACCCGAGAAGAATCGCAAACATCAACAAAACAGAAATCTGCAAATATCCTAGCTGATCCCAAACGACCGATTTAAAGTCAGGTGCACACGCGATTTGTGTTGGACAATTCACTAGCGATGCAAAATGTCGAAAACACTATTAGCGGCTTGAGGCCTGGTGTACATGTTCAATTTGTGTCGAACTGGGGAAGTAATTAGCTACAAAATGTCGTAGATGGGATTTGTGGCGTAAAGTATATAGATAGCAACTGCGTACTGCAAACATAGCTCCGGGGATGCAGAAAATGCTAGAAGAACGACACTTTCGTTCAATATTTTCCCCAGAGGTCGGATGTAATATATCCACTACCCAACTGCTATCTATGCACTTCACACCGTTAATCTCTTCTCCGACGTTTTGTTAATCGCTTATCAGACATTTTTTTGGATAAGCGATCGGATGTGTGCATAGGACCTAAACTACACAAAATTGAATTTGTCCACACGATCTAAAGTACATTGATAGCAGTTGAATACTGAACATGTGTGCAGTATTCAACTGCTAGTTCTGTTCCAATTTTCTCTGGTTCTGTTCCAATTACCCTCCGACATCTGGGGGAAAATACATAGAAAAAGTGACGCTTATTACTTGTCTGACATCGCAGCTTTGCAAGAGGTACGTGTGCATTGTCCATATTATTACGAAAATTCGTCCGGTATTTGTAAGGTGTAAAGAGTCCAACAAGCAGGATAATGTAGAACGACGCTTTATTCACGAGTATTCCGGAAACGACGAAGCACAGGAAACAAGGAAAACAGCACTTGCACAAATTAGCAAAACAAACAGACAGCAAACCACTATATTTACAGTAACAGCACTTTCATTACCTCTCGACTTCTAACAGCTTACTAGCTCACACTGCTGACAAAACTCCGAAGAGAGATTCCAAAGACGTTTGCACTGCAAAGAAGTTATAATTCCCTCATTCGAGCACGCCAGTATTTATAGCCTTCCAGTCAGGCCGTGACGTCACATAGAATCATCTAGAACAATCTGTATATCTTCGTTCCTAATAGATATAGGAAAAAAATTCAAGCGCTTTCGGGATCCGGCATTTTGTCGCGGGTCATTGGTTGACCTACCCCCGACAGTAAGTAAGAACCTCTGTAAATGCCTCTTTCCAACCATAAGACTAATAATACGGAAAAGCTACCTCACAGGTTCGTAACAATATGTTATCAATGTACTTCACGCTACTAACCGCTTTCCGACCTCTTATTTCTAATAACTTGTCCGACACAAATCGGACGTATACACTGTGACTGAGGTGCACCAGACCCACATGCCCCGCCATTCCTTTGGTAACTGGTCTCGAATCCGTGACGTTCTAATCCCGAAGCCGAAACTCTGCTACCACTCCACCGCGACCTCTGGGTAAAGTTGTTTGAAATAGAAGAATTCTTCCAAACCACACGATAATTCAGGAAGAGTAAAATAGAAATACATTAAATATATACCTTTGATAAAAACGAAGCATATAAAAGAATAAAAACGAAGGAAATAAAAAAAACTGATTGAGGGCTAAATAAAATTATTAAAAGAAAAAAAATGATTAATCAGGATGAAAATGGAGCAAAAATATTTTACTTTTTTACTTGAAATCAAGAAATATATACCAGAAAAATAAATTAAAATTGCTGCTTTTTTTATTTATTTAAAAACGCCATTTTCCGTTTCTTTATATTCGTTTATTTCGCTTTCTTTTTGAATTTTAAAACAATAATTACAAAGAAACCGATAATTACTCTCTTCTTAAGAAAGGTAAAAGGAAATTTAACAGCTTTAAATTTTGAGAGAATTACAATTCTTCTTTGATGTCTGAACATTTTAACTATAACCACTGCTCTAATAATAAAAATTAATTAAATTTGTTATTAGTTATTCAAGTCGAAATTTTTTGAAAGGATTTGCGATCTTTTGCTTTGGATATTTTATAACTCCTCAAAAAGATTACAGGTCATGATAATAATTACTAAAAATTCTAGATTTTCAAATCTCTCCATATAATAAATACACAAAATTCTTTAATTTTTTTCCACTTTAAATGTGCAACATTTAAATTAGCTACTAATTTCAGTTTCCTTTGTTAGATTAACGCCCATGATGTTACTGAAGATCCATGAGAGTTATTTCTAAAGAAACCTAGTAGCTTTCAACCGTGTTCAGATGATACCGACGACATCCGAGTCGGCACCCGGCCTTTCAAACTTCCACGCCATACCAATCTGAGGATGACTGAAACTGGATATTAGATTTTTGGAGCTTAATATTAAATTTAACGTGCACCAAACTCACATGCACGACGTTTGTTCGCTGGACTCGAATGTGAACGTTTTTATTGATTTCTTTTGCTTATTTGTCTTCTAGTTCTCAAAAGTGATTGAGTCTATTGAACATCTCGTGTAGGCACAGGGCCACGGTGGCCTAGCGGTAAGGAATAGGCTTTGGATCCGGAGGGTTCCAGGTTCGAAACCCGATTCCATTGAAGATCCGCCTTATATGGGACCTGTTGCACGCTAAATCATACGTAGTGGCCAAACGTCCTCCCGTTGGTGTGGCATGGAAGCTTGGAGAGGGGGTGCCAGCTCAGTTGACGTCTTCGTCATCTGACCGTGGTTCAAAACTATGAAGTCCCTCCCAAAGTAACCCACGT
Source organism: Araneus ventricosus (assembly GCA_013235015.1). Classification (NCBI taxonomy): domain Eukaryota; kingdom Metazoa; phylum Arthropoda; class Arachnida; order Araneae; family Araneidae; genus Araneus; species Araneus ventricosus. The sequence continues at coordinate 3,287 of BGPR01009548.1, forward strand.
GTTACTTCAAAAAAGGACGTTAATATAACTAAACTAATGTAGACGCATTAAAATATTATCAACTCACCAATTAAATTTTATTGTGAAAAGTATACAATGGAATCCATCATAATTTTCAAGATAATTTAATAACATCTTAATGTTACACAGAAGCATTTTGGAATATAATAAGTACAATATTTCACAAAAAATCGGAGTATTCTCCTCCTCATCATAAAGATGTCACTTTCAACCTGGGATCAAAAGTCTTAATATTGTCTAATTGATATGTAGACAAATAAATATTGTAAAATCATTCAAAATTATCCTTTTCACTGACAGACTGTCATTGACTGGTAGTATTATTCAAGAATATTCAGTGGAAAATTAAACTTACAAGCAAAAATATTAATCAAAGAAATAATCAAACTTAATCTAATAAATAGCAAAACAAACATTCGCCTGACAATCGATCCATCTAACTAGTGAAAATTACTCTCTCCATTTGTGATTTTTAAATTTAATTTATTCATAACCGATGTGTGTTGAAACGTCTATTATGAATAGGCTAGAGTTTGGTAATCCAATATTAGACGTGATTACCAAACTCTACTATGTTTGCAGTTCTTACATTGATAGTCGGGAATGTGTCTATTTTGCTATTATGTACATAGACAATATACTTTTTTCCGTTGAAAATCAGTTAAAGAAAACTGTCAATGTTATTTTAGACAATATTTAAGAATATTCAATGGTAAATGAAACGTTACATAAAAGGTTAATTAAAAAAATAATCATATTTAAACCAATTACATGGCAGTATTTGTTACTTTACCCATTGTGTTATGATAAAGAATAGCATCATAATGCTATATTTTATTTACGTAAATATTGCTATTGAGATTATTTTTCCTAGTTTGTCTTAACTGTGTATTGAAGAAAAAATAAAGATAAGATAGCGCTGATCTGTTATATCTTAAATGTAAATATTTAACTCGATTTGCTGCACTGTTTGCGAAAGTAAAAATTGAAGCTTTCTCTTTCAATATCCGCACGAAAATTCAAATCTTGTTTGCAATGATTTTTAAAACAAATTATTCTAAAGCTTGTTTATAATAATTTCTTGACGTAAAAATGAAAGTTATTCTTTAGAATTTTAGTGAAAGCGACAACAAATTGAATAGATATAGTCAACATTAGACAAAGTAAATAAATAGTAAATATTGAATAGAACTGAGATTTGAACATTTCCTGGAAATTTATATTTCCCTGTAAACGGAATGATTCTGATGTATGCACTAATAGTTAATAAAACACAGAATGCTAAATAAAATTTTGATTTATAAAAATAAGTGGGAGATATTAAAATTTTAACAATAAAATTATGCTCAGTATTTTAAAAATATTTTTATTTTTCAGGACAAAGATAAGCCTTCATCTGAATTTCTTCTTTCTTGTATACGCAGAGAAATTAACGTAATCTCCAAAAATACGATCTCTGATTTTGATAAATCCACATGTTTTAGGTTTTCGCGAATCTCGGAGAAATGCTACTTTGAATCTCTGTCTGCCTGTCTATATGTTTGTCTATCTGTCCGCTTATTTTTCTGTCTGTCTGTGAACATAAAAGTGGAATAATCTCGAAGAATGAAATTGGTATATGGCCTTTACATATACATTATACATGCCTTTACACATTAGACATAATGATACAAAAATACGATCTCTGGATATTGATGAATCTGCATGTTTTAGATTTTTCCGAATCTCGGAAAACATGCAGTTTTGAAACTCTGTCTGTCAGTCTCTGAACATAAAGTGGAACAATCTTAAAGAATGAAATTTGGTATATGGCCTTTACACCCAAAGGTAGGTTTCTATAAAATTTCGAACGAAATCCGCCGAAGGGAAGACTGTCTGTTCGTCCGTGTTCACGTGAACACGATAACTCTAACACCCAACACATTAGATAGATTAAATTTGACATACGTTTTTACTACTTTACTTTACACCACGAACACGCCCCTGACTCTAGAGATAAAAATCTCCAGTTTTCAGTTTGGATGGGTGTGCGTAGAAACTTTATTGAACAAAAGAGAGAGAGAGTGTTTAAACATGGACGAAATACACGTGAGAACTTTAAAAGCAATGAAAAATGAGCTATTTATAGGTGAAAAAACTCTTGAAATAGAAACAGCATAGAGATTGGCCCCTAAAGTTCGCTGTTTTTAAAAACTTGTTGGTGGACTAATTAAGATCTTTGGTATTAAACCTCTAGAGGGTCGGGGTTCATCAGTCTGAGGTGTTGGTAAAGGTGAAAAATCTGGGTCGGTATCGAATGAACTGGTTACTTCCGGTTGCTGTTCTATGAGGTCCTCATTATCAGTGAGGAAAGATAATAGTTTAGCTATTTTTATTCTTGATTGTTTATTTAAAAGTCAGTTTTTCCATCAAAGTAGAGTATTTTCTGCACTTTGTTTGGTAAAATGAAAAGATGACGTGAGATGACAAGAAGTTGCGTAGTGGAGAGGGTCTCCCTTTTCCCCGCATGCGCAGATATTTGAATGATGAAGCCGGAATCTGTAGAGATAGCTGGGAAAAAGACCATGGCCCGTGGCGTAAGGGATGGATTCTCTTGACCATGAGGCTTGGGTTAGAGAGACTTTAGGGAATATATTAAAGATAGCTCTCTCTCCCAGTGTCGCCCGAATCCCAGTCTTGTTGCCATTTATTGAGAGAGAGGTTCCTAAGCACTTTTTCAGATGACATTTCGGGGCCTGAAGATGGAGGTGAATCCCTTCTTTAGTAGCTTGTTTGGAAAGGTTGTTAGCTGCCTCGTTACCGAGGAAGCCAGCATGCGCCTTAATCCAGTTAAGTTGCATTGATGGGTTCTGAAAGCGGGCTTGTTGTGCTTCTTGGACTAGTGGATTATAACTTTTGAAAGAAGAAATTGCTCTAAGTGCCGACTCGCTGTCACTCCAGATTGATGTTGATATTCCCTTAGAATTTTTAACCCAATTTATAACCTCTTTTATTGTTAAGGTCTCAGCTTGAAAAACGGTATTATGTGGGCCTAGTTTTGCCATCCACTGAGGTTTTACTACAGGAGTTGTAATTATATGTTAAATTTTAGACCAATCCCAAGCTATGCAAATGAACTGCTGTACGTCGTTTTGTCACCAATATTGCAGATATATGTCAAATTGTGAAACCAATTGGTCAGAGGGAAGAGATCCGAAATGCATATCCAATTTATTTTACTATATGACGAACGTAAATATAAACAGCGGGAGTGGTCTTCCCTAGACTTTCTCGTATACCTCCTAACTAAGGTGTCAACCCCGCCCCCCCGCATAAAAATTGAGGATCTGCGGGAAGGTCCGGAACGCCACGAGAAATCGGAATATTTATATTACCCACATAGACAGCGGTAACAAGTAAAGACAACAAAACAAGCGGAAATAAAATGCGCCAACCATGAGTGAAACGCGCCAAGAGCATGCACAATATGACCTTGCGGCATGGTATGACGAAAAAGCTAGAGGGACGAAATTTGGTATGTGATCTTTACACATAATTTGAAGGTTTCTTTCAAATTTTGGACAAACTCCATCCACAGGAAGTCTGTGTGTCCGTGTTCATGTGAACACGATAACTCAAAAACTTACATAACTAGATGGATAAAATTTGGTACACAGTTTTATTATCAGGAATGTAAGTCCGTATCAAATTTTGGGCCAAATCCGTCAAAGGGTTGACTGTCTGTCGGTCTGAATATTCGTATGAATGCGAACACGATAACTCCTAAACGCAGTGACATAGATAAATACAAATTGATATGTGGTCTTTTAACCTTGATTGTAGATATGTGCCCAATTTTAGTTTCAATAGGTTTAAAAAAGGCTTTCAAATTGCATATTGCGTTTTTTCATTTTACCATAACGAAAGACCATATTGTGTAATCGAGCCGGCTTCTTCATTTTACTTCCGCCTTTCACCTTTATGAGCGAGGGAAACTCGTGGGTCTGGGTACTCGTAGCGTTACAGAAGGTTTGCAATTTTTATCCGCTCGAGGGAGGAGGGGGGAAAGGACACCCTTGTTAGAGAATATACGAGAAAGTCTTGGGGAGACCACTCCCGCTGGTTTACTTAGTATGTATTGGAAGCACACTTCTTCCAAACCAGTCTACATTATCTATCAGCCAGTCTGCATTATCAATTTCTTTTCCTTCACTTTCTCGAATGCAACATATACGAAAAGAAAGCATTGCAATCGTCGAAAAGATCTGACTTCGAGATTTTGATGAATGTCCACGTTTTAGATCTCTCTGGGACAGAAGAATACCATTTTCTACTCATGTTTTCTATAGGTTTGTGAACACGATGACTCTTAAAACGGAGTCAGCATCTGCCTGGCTTGTTTTCTACCAGCGGAACAAGCTAGACAGATGGAATTTGGTATGCGATTCTGACACTAAATTGTAGATCTACATCAAATTTTGGAAAAATTCCGTTAAAGAGAATTCTGTCCATCCGTATATGTATATGTGAGCACAATAGCTCAACAGCACAAAGAGTCAAACAGGTAAAATTTGACCTACGATTTTATTACTGGAATTGCAGATCTGTATCAATGCATGAGTATCTGTGTAATAAATGGCGAGTTTCAGTGTATGATCTTTAAACCAAAACTGTATATGTGTGTCGAATTTTCGACAAAATCCATCAACGGATAGACTTTCTGCTTGTTTATTCGTCCGTATGTATGTGAATTAGATAACTGAAAAACATGGTAAGCTGGATAGATGAAATTTGGTATGTGATCTTCCCATCTGTTGGCTTCTCGATTGACAATCATAATACTTCTTCTAAGACTAAACAAACATTTATTAGAACATTAAAACACAACTATTACATTTTGTATCAGCGTACATAGTAACTTCGTTCAACCGTACTCGTACTCGTCTCTTAATTTTTTAAAATCAAATTCAAAGTAGGTCAACATCTGACTGTTGCCACTTATCTGATATCATACACTGTTATAACAACAATTAAGTTGAAGTCATGCTTTTGTCAGGCATAAATATTAAATATGCCTACACATCGAAAAGGCAGTTCTATAATTAGATAACTCAAAAACACGGTAAGCTGGATAGATAAAATTTGGTATGTGTTCTTTCCATCAAAATGGTAGTTCTGTATCAAATTTGGACCTAGTAGATAAAGAAATAATTTCAAAATGTACACGCATATCTCTTCACTATTCTGCGAAGCTAAACGCAAAACATACCGTATTGTGTACGTATAAGGGAAATTCAAAGGAAGCACATTGAAGCTGGTTGTATGGATGATCGTATTAAAATATCTTTAGACTTTACGCACAGGATCAATTTACATTTACATATTTAATCATTTCAAAACAGTTTTTCATTCATCCATTTCCAACAATATCCTTTTCTAAAAGTTCTATATCGTCATTTAAAATCCCTTTCACTAAAAAACAAAACTAACGACATTATCAGCACGACTTGTTCCTTTTTCAGCCCTATCAATGGAACGCCTCTAAACTATTTGTTTTTCAGATTGGCAACAAAAAAAACAAGAGAGTCGAAACTAATCCCCCTTCCAAGGACGACGTCTTCCATTGTTTTTCTCCGCCAGCGAATGTCAGCCGTGCCGTTGGAATTGGATTCGCTGTAATGACAAATTAGTGGACGTGTCGCTTCCTCTTTATGAAGACATTTATGTCCTTCAAACAATCTTACTGCAGTTCCTTAATCACTCGGGATCCAATTGTTCCCGTATTAATAAGACGCGGGAAAACTCGGTGGAACTACGCCTTGATGAATAGTATGGAACTAGACCCAAGATCCTGTATTAGTCCAGTGGTTTGGTAGAGTTAAAAAATTCTAGACGCTCTCTTCCCTAAGAGTTTCTTTTATATTGGTACTTAAAGCACTGGGTAAAGAAAATTGGGAATGCGCTTCTTTCTATTTTCTCGTATACATAAAAAAGTCATTTATAACGCATTGTCAAAAATGCTTGTGCTTATGTCTTTTGCAGCCAAACGTTCTAGAATGGCATCAGCACTCTCAAAGTATCAAAAATTATCTTTTCCACCGACGCTTTGGCATAGTTGATTTAATAATTTTGATGTTTCCAAAACTATTATGTGAGGAAAGCGATTTTTGCGCCATCTATATTCGCATAAACCATATGCATTTAAAAAATTATTTCTAATGTAAACAGAATTATTCAACCCTTTATTTCTGCACCATTTATCTGAAATCATTTCTGTTCAAAAATTACTTTTACACATAATGCATACCAGAGCTCTTTTCCCGTCAGTCAAATCTGTTGCCATTTAGAAATTTATGAATCACTGGCCTCAAAGATTTCGGCTCACTGAATAAATGAAACTTTCAGGTATACTCGCGCTTAGCATAGGTTTTTCTCTTTTCATAAGTGACTACGTGGTCTGAAAGTTCGAGACTCGAATCCAAGGAAAATCTGCCGTTAATACGAGCCTGCTTCCGTCGAGAATCAAACGTCTTCCCGCTGGTGTGGAGAGGAAGTTTGAAGAAGGGATGTCAACTCAGATGTCGCCCTCGTCACCTAACCACGGTACAAAATTACGAGGTCCGTCTCTAAAAAAGTTTGATCTTTCTTTCACTTTCATGTCTAGAATTTTGTCTATTCGTGCGGAATAGAAATTTAAATCACCGTGTAAAAAGGAGTTACTGTGCATTTGTTGAAGCATGCTAAACTGATATCGTACAATTCGAACGCTATGTAAATCGAATGCTAGTTTGTTAGATTAAGTTTCTTCTTTGGAGTTGTACTAGGCTTATTTTGGGATGGACTTCGTAACTTTGAACCGTGGTTAAATGAAAAAAAACGACACCTAATGAGCTCTCTCTCCGTCAGGTGTCGTCCATCCACAGCTGCAAGAAACCACTCGATCCTCATGGATTTAACGTGCACTAGGCCTATGTAAATGATAGATTCTTGGTGGAATCATGTCTGAAATACTCCAGCAACCGGACTCGAAACCGAGATTCTACCACTAGTCTCGTGAGATCCTACACAAATCGAGGGACATGGGTATGTATATAAAGAGTAATAGACGCATGCCAAGATTGTTTTTCTACGCCCCTTACAGAAAGTTATTTTACATCTTACTTATGCAATTGGAACGTGGTGGCTCTAACCACACTTTGTTTCTCATATATAGCAAGTTAGAACTCATGATATGGGTAATGTGGCGTCTTCTGTCGGCCGCTTGAAGCACCAAGGTAATACCGAGGGATAAGTCGGACTAAACTCAATTATGTTGGGGTAAGTTGCCTTCCTTCCTCGAAGATTTCCAGAAGAAATTGCTCCACATTTTTGTTTCGTTCGGAAGCAAACCTCCATCAGCCAAACCGACCTAGCGAGCAATTTGTTGCTAAAGCGCACATCGGTCTGATAGTTTTTTTCATAACTAATGTAATCCGATGTTCGGTATGCGAATATAAAATGTTGGAAAAAAGCGGTTAGAAATACTTAAATTTTAATAGATATTATTCAACCTTTCAGAAAGCATCAACAATTCATCATTTGCAAGCGATATTGGCACGCCAAGTGATATTAGTAGGACTGAAGTTGTGTAATATTTTTCCGTTTTATTAAACTTACATTAACGTTACGACCTCTGCATGGCATAGTCGATTAACAAAACTTGCTTATGCTTACATACGCAGCTGTATCGATAGCGACGCGCTTAGTAACGTTTAATCATTTTAATCGTTGAAGACGAAGTTTCCGTCCTTAGACATAACGAAAAAAATTTTGCCCTGCCGAACGAATCTAACTACACCAAAATCATCTATCAAAGGGTCAAAGAATGGTGCAAAAAAGTCTTGAAGGCTTTTTTATATCTCAGAGAGAGCTCAGCCAGAATACAGAACTCATAACCTTTATAATCCTATTCATATTCCCCAGTCTTGTCATGCCTTAACTCACTAGGTCACTGGTAGGCGTATATTGTGATATTTGTAACAAAAAAGTATATATTTCTAAAAGTAATAAAAAAATTATCGTGGCAACACGATATCTGTCTTTAACGAACGTTTCCTAGCAACGCAGTAAAAAGTTGTTAGTTTTTAGAAATTGAATGAGATGTAGAGAAGAAAATGTAACGAATGAATGTTGTACATAGTTCTAGCAAATGATCTGTTTTGTGGTGAAAAATATGCTAAATAAATGTGTTGTTTTTTTTAAATAAAAAGTCTGATAATTCATCCTGCAATACAGTACAATATCTTCTTCATGCAACTTCTAACGTGTGAACATCGCATGCGAGATGTCTTCCATACGTTGGACGTAACAGGTATGGCGAGGGTGGAGTCCTCTTAATAAGTATAAAAAATCGCATTAAGTCAGCTATCGGCATTACTAAGGAGCAGATGTTTTACAAGATAGTTTTATTTTATTTTTATTCGATCCTTTTACTCATCAACTAATAGATGCCATGTCAAAGAAGACGTATCTTGAATTATGTTCGATATTAATTATGGAGGTAACGATGAAATAAAGTCAGCTTGATAGAAAGACATTATTCTTCTTTTCGTTATTAATGATTTCACTTTGTAATAGACAATATTATATTTTCAGGCATGAAATGAAGCCAGGTTAATATTTTATGGGACATGACTCTGAATATTTAAAAAGAGTTTTACCTTTTAAAAAATCTTTTGCTGTGTGATTGTCCAGAGAAATCAATATATTCACGTAACATTAGAGAAAAAGGAATTTTAGTATGTCCAGCATTATCGAAGTTATTTTATCCTAGAATAACTCCCGATAGAAGTGGACACCACTAAGTGTGGATGAGTTGCTCAGGTTTGTATATGAAGGAACTCGCCGGCCTCGGGGCACATGAATTGGGGGGGCGGCAGCCCTCCTCCAGTGATAGTACGTACCTCCTACGGGAGGGGTTAGGCCGTGAGGCTGTGTTGGCCATTAGGACCCGACATCAGTACTCGTCGCTATTGCACGACTGTCATTCAGTGAAAACCCGTGTGCTTTGGCAGGTCGGGGGCTGTATTTACGGTTACGGTTATCCTAGGGTAAACTGATGAAATTCTTGATGGTAATTATTATCATTTTAGTCACGTGACTTGCATGTGGCTTCAAAAACGTAGCATTTAAAACTCAGAGAAAAGAGTTGCTTATTTTTAGGTTTCATTCCAATGCTGAATTTTTCTTTCATTTTAACTTCACGATGCACATAGGGGGCTGGGGGGTCCTTGGGACTCTTCTCTGCTTCATGTTCGGAGGGCTTCTCGTTGAAGACCGGTTTCCACGGAAGCTTTGTTGTGCATACTGGCCAATAACAAGATAATACCTCCAAACATAACCAACATTTACTTTGGGGTCGATTACTTTGTTAGTTGCTTTTAACTCCCAAACTGGGTGCCAATTTGAAAGTGAAATGAGGAAAATACAACAATATTGGGGAAGAAACTGGTCATCAAAGGCGGCTGATATTACATAATTACGGCCGATGTAAATGACTGTTAATGTAAGCATATGTATTATGAAAAATAATTAAATGTATTTCGAAATATGATAAATAAGAAAGCGGAAGATGTAGTTTTTCTTCTTGTACATTGTTAACGGAAAAAACGATTTCGCGTCTTTTTGTATTAGACTGCTTGGGAGGAGAGATACTAATTCGCTTCTGTTGACAATTCATGCATCAATTCGCAAAAAAAGGAACAAAAGTTCAAAAATGTTTTGGGTTCTGTAATTAGGCCGATAACAATGTTTATATGTGGAAAGCCTTACACCCTCCTGGGTAGGCTGGGTCGGAGAGGGTTGTATGTAAATAAATAAATAAATGTTTATATAAACCACATTCAAAAAGTTCCGTAACTTTTTTAATGTTTTCCAAATTCAAATAAATTATGCCATTTCCCGGAGTTCAGAACAGGTTTCATCCAATTCCATCTGTACAGCTCTTAGTTACGGGAATTCAGAACTTCCTGTGGCGGGGGAGGCCAAACCGTGGGTGCTCCATTATGATAATACGCAGGTTCATAGATCCTTACTGTTGTTCACCTTTCGAAAAATCACATTCAGACATTTTCACAACCAGTTTAATCTCCTGATCTCGTAACATGGCACTTTTCCTTGGGATGAATAATTTGATTTAGAGGCAACAATTCTCAACTTCCGAAGAAGTGCAGTGACTAAAGTACTGGAGGAGATTGTAATCAGCATTTACATTTTTGTACGAACGAGGGCAAAAATGAATAGTTGCACAGGGTAGTTACTTCGGAGGAATTAATTAAACAGGTTCTATTTGCACTCATTCTTACGTAATAAAATAAGATTCGAAACTTTCTGAATTTAGTAGTTTATTACTTACTATTCATTATGTTTCTTCACCAAGGAAAATGCTGTAAAGCACCGTTTATACTTTCCTCATTTATACGTCGTTTCTCCACAGTCCCGATCGTATTCATTGTAATGATACATTTCTTCGTTTATTCGAACCAAAGCTTCAGTTGTACGTCGTTTCCCCTTTTCCTAAGATGTGAAAATTTCCTCTTTTCTAGTATGTGATTAGTGATACTGCTACCATGACTTTGAAATTATTCACAATTGATGAATTGATGATCACAGCAGACAAATTGCCTAGTGCTAATTTAAGCGATGATGAAGTTATTGAACCTTCCTTTCAAGAGGGAATGGACTCCATTGAAGAACTTCGAACTTATTTCTGTTGTCAAAAGAACAGTAAAAAAGCATTCAGTGAACTTAATTCGATTCATAATGCTGTACTTAATACTCACAGACAATCAGCACGTCTGATGACGGTTAAAGATTTTCTTAATTAAACGCCTACCTGCATGCCCATAAATCGTATAAGATATGTATAATTAGTATGTAAGATATGCAATAAAGATATGACTTTTCTCGCTTTTATGATAAATATTTAATTTTAAAATTAAATTATTGATTTTCATACTATAAGTTTAAAATTAATATTTTTAAATGAATTTGTATGAGTATCATTAAATTTGTAATAATCAAAGTTGTTTATTGAAATTTCGATTATACGGCTTTTCATTCATACATGGTTTAACATCAGTCCCTTGAGAAACTTATAAACGATGCGTTTCTGTATTTATGACAGAAAAAGGAAGTCCAAGAATAAAAACAACGTACAAATTTTAAGGTAAATTTTATAAGGTCCAACCTGATTGCAGGAAGCACAAAATAATTACACTGTACAGTATGAATGCCTACACTTCTAACATTCTACACTTCTTTTAAAATTTAATTTTCGATTTCTACATTATGTAGTATTATACCATTACTATCTTAAAAAACTTTAAAATTAATACTTTCAAATGAATCTGCAATAGCAGCATTATATTTGTAGTAATCAAAGTTGTGCAGTAAAATTTCGATTATACGTCTTTTCATTTATACGTCGTTTTACGTCACTCCCTTGAAAAACGTATAAACGGCGCTTTACTGTAGTTTTTAAGTATACCAAACTAAAAAAAACGCTACTAAAATGTCATAAACTCTGGAATGGTAACTTTGAGTAAAATTGACTCCTTTTTCCATCCAAGCTGCGAATCCTGCGAAGTAACGTTATCATTCCAGGGTTAAATATGATTATCTTTTTTTTGTAGAATATTGTACTTTTGAATCTTTTATTATTATTATTGTTATTATTAATATTGGTATTATTATTGTTATTGTTATTATTGTTGTTGTTATTATTATACGACTTGGAAAAAAAAATTGAGAAAATTAAGATCGTGTGCTTTCAACAGTATACCGACATCAGTGTGTTAAATATTCAACGACAAATTTATACTGTTACAAAATATTCGGTTCTGTACTACTGTACTTGAACTCGCTACTAAAATTGTTGTCTTTCCCTAACTTTTCGTTTAAAAAATAAATATTATTTTTGTCTAACAAACAGCTAGTTAAAAGGGATTTTATTTGTGATGATTACATTGCCGAACATCCAATTACTTATATAAAGCAATCTACTTCCGTCTTTTAATTTTCTAACTAATACCCCAGCATTTATTGACTTGCGGATGAAATTTTCCTGCGAGCAAGCAAACAAAAGTTCATTATCCAAGAATTGAGGGATTTAGGGCAACGACATGACAAGCCGCAAATAATGATTAATAACTTTAATTAAGGAATCAAGCAATACTTTTATTACTCTTATTATTTGTAGGAATTAATAGAAAGAAAGTAGATCACTCGTGTAATTTAACACGTTTTTTTTACTTTCCGAAATGCATAGTATATGAAGAAAATTTCAAAGAAACAACTCATTCTCGAGATTTTGATGGATTTCTGCATACAGAAAAGCACCGTTTATACGTCTTTCAAGGGACTGATGTAAAACGACGTATAAATGATCATACGTATAGTCGAAATTTTAATAAACAAATTTGATTATTATGAATTTAATTATACTAATTCAAACCCATTTGAAAGTAATAATTTTAAAGTTTTTTTTAAAGATAGTACTAGTATATTGAAACATACGTATTTATTAAACATTTCATAATATTTAGCGCGAATTTTTTTCCCGATCCGAAGTTTGTAGTGGCCCTAAGTATTTTTCAAATCTCGTGCTATGATCTCAAATAATTGAATTAAATCTTATCGGTGCAAGTTTAGTCATTTACGGTTGGCAATACTTAGAATGCAAATAGAGCGGGTATTTACACTCAACCGCAATGACGGTTGGCACGAGAACGAGATGGAGATCGGGTTATGAGGTCTGCCGATGTTCTTTGTATTAAGCAAATGTTTTTAAACTTATCTTATTGTTTTGCTTACTCTATTGAAGAGTATTATGATTTGGTTAATAATAAAACATTTTAAGAGAAACCGATCTTCTATTTGTGCCACCTCGATGAAAGGTTCACTGCTAATTCTGCTACAAGGGTAGAAAATCTCCCTCGCGAAGCCGAGAGGTAAAGGTCTTTAGTCTGGGGATATAAGGAAAAGAACATTTCGTCCTCTATTTTCTTAAGGATTAGAAGTGCAAGAATGAAAGAGAGAAAAATAGACTGCAAATGACGATAGCTTTCCAACAATGGGTAATATGCATAGGTTGAAAGATACTTTAAGTTGGGGAGAAAGGAGAGGAAGGGAGGGGAGATCCCTTTTCAGCTCATAACTTCTAAGCAATTGCAGCTATCGAAAAAGTTTTCTTCTAGTTTCAATTTTAAAGGAATAATGAGGATATGAAAATTTCACCCCCCCACCATTTCCACCCCCTTTGAGCTGGATAGCCCATCTACAAACTCTACCGAGATTTTCACTGTCTTACAACACATCATACGCTGGTTAAAATCAAATTAAAATTACTCCAGTTATCCTGTTCCACAATAGGATAATATATCATGATATATATCAAAACAACATATAAACACAAAGATAAAAAACTCAAAAACAGTAAAAAGACAAATATGGCATAGAATAGACAAAACCAAGAAAACCAAAATTGAAAAAAATAAGGAGCCGCTCGTCAGAAGGGAAGCTCGCCTCATGTATAATTTGTGCTTTTTTCTGCTGACGATAAACGAAATCCTGTTAAAAATTGCCATCATCCCTACTAAAGCACAAACAAACTGAAAATGGAAGATTTCTTGAATAAAATATAAATACATTTAGAAGATTCTAAAAGAATCAAATACAAAAAACTCGAATACAAATACAAAAAACTCGAATACAAAACCTAAAATAAAAAACAGATAGATAAAACAATAATAAAAATAAAAGCTCGAAATGCTTACCATGGCAGGAGAACGCTACCGCGACCACGAGGAAAAAGAACGCCAAACCAGTTATCGCCGTTGCCAAACAGAGGAAAGAGAAATAAAAGAGGCTTTTGTCAGTAGCTCTGAATCACTGCTTGAGATATCGTCGCACAAAGTTTCGGATACCATTATTTAAAAAGGATCATACAAGCTTAATTGCCCAGATTTTGAAATTTCGTTCGAACAAATAGATCAATGCGAGAAAAATTAGAGGAGAATAGTATTTCTATAAATCTTAATCAGAAATATTAGAAGACCAATATGAAAGTCTTGCGATTACAAAAAAATTAAATCCATTCTTTTGTCAAAGATATCGATACAAGAAGCTATAACAATTGTTTAATCATCCAGATCTAAGAAATCCGCTTCAAACTGTACAGTTTGCTTGTTTAAGAAGCGCTGAAGATAAATATTTTGCCCAATATTAAATGTATCCATGAGTGGATACGCATAAGATCATCTACGAATCTGAAAGCCTGAGTGATGAAGAAGTAAATAATTTCAAAATAATGAAGGAAGAGGTTAGCTGCCTAGAGAGAAAATGAAGATCCTGAGAATGCCATGATTGGAGGAAAGTAAATACTTTCCCCATTGTAAATAAAATTATTAAATATGTAAAATTACCTAATTTATCCAATACTGAAAAGAAATATTGAGAAATTTTTGTAATCAAAAAAGTAAGAGTTAAGCACCTCTGAAGAGTGGCGAATGCTTTGTAAAAGATCTTGAAGTCAAAAAAGTCTCAATAGAAGAAATACTGTTCTTATTATTGTGAATGAAATCAATAACCGGTTTTATTATTACAGTCCAAGTGAAACCTTCGAACAAATGACATTCCAGTAATTTTTTTTTAACAGATTGGAAGAAAATGTAACCAGGTTGCTTCATGTATGAAGAAGTTCCACAAGTGATAAACGATAAGAATAGGATTTTATGAAATTTTTGATTAATAGTAATATAAGGAAAGCAAAAATTGAATTTCTTAATTTTGAAGAATTTATAGAAAGCAAGAATTTTTTTGATATTGTACCTATATTAAAGTTGACTCTTGTATGTTGCAGAATCTCTTGAAGTTCCTTATCCAGAAGATTATATAATGCTGTTTGCAACAAGCATATTATTGGAAGCTTTGTCGATAGGAGTGATGATGAATTTACTTCTTTTGGGTCTTCAATAGCAATTCTTAATACTAGAAAATCTAAAAGAATCAAAACATTCTTGGAATTTTATAATGGAAGGATAAAGACTTTTCAAAAGGTAATAAAGATCCCATTTTACCAATGAAAAAAATTCAATGGTGGTTTTACTAGAAGTTTTTTAAACAGAAATCATCATTATTCAAGTAGTTTATGCAGTATGGAAGGAAGAGAAACATGAAAATCGGTATATATATATATATATATATATATATATATATATATATATATATATAGGTATCATACTAATTCTTCAATATTGAAGAAAATATCAAAATAAATTAAATTATTTGGTTAATTTAAGTTGAATCATAGTTTGAAATCTAGTTTTGGCAATCTGTGAAGTCAAGCTAAGTAGCGGTTTATATTAAAATGTGGATTACAAGTAAAGGATAAGTAAAAACACTGATTCTATAATTCTAGTGAATAAGTATTGATATTTTATTGATGATGTCTTTATTGTTTTTAGTGCAATATAATAGTGCAATATTTTGATGCATTTCATAGATTTAATTTAAGTACTTTCCATATAACGATGATATCTTGTCAGTGTTAACGTATGATTTTTCATTTTAAATTCTTTCATTTTATGGTAAATTACCCTTTCTATTTTTTCAACAACTTTAGTAACATTGATGATTTGTAGAGCAAAATTGATTTAACCTGGCTAAGCTTGTAAACAGCCAAGCTACTAATTTAATTGTTGAAAACTCCATATAGTTGGATTGCCTTTTTTCAATAGTTTTGACAGCACCAGAGTTCATTTACATGTTAACATTTAAATGTTTAAACTTACCTTTTGCTCTTAATAATCTATAGTATTTTCAATTTTCAATTTTTTAGATTTTATTTTAGATTTGGTTACTTTGTTTAATTAATAAATTTTTAGTTTTTGGATTGCATTTTGATATGTCTTGTTTACTTTGTTTTGCATGTTCATATATATATATATATATATATGGTTTTGGGTTCTAGGGGTGTCATGATCGGCGAAGATCTATAGAAATTTTTCGGAAGTCGTGTCTTGAGAACCATTGAGATTTCCTATAAGGAATCTACCTAAAACAACCTCGAGGATAACAATATTATGTGAGAAAAATCATACATCATCTTTATTGCATATCGTAAGTACTAATTATGCATTTCTTATTTTAAATGCTTTATATGTCTGCAAAGGCATAATTTTAATAGAAAAAAAACATATATTTTTAAGCCTTTATACGGAAATGGCAGACAGGAAAAGTCTCCTCCGTAATAGGAGCAGAAGAATATTGACTGAGGCTAAAAATTTCCTAATTTTTGAAAGGAACGACGAAAGAAAAACGACGTATTACCGAAGCTTTGCATCATAAAAATGAAGCACTTTATCATTACAATGGATAGGATTTATAGGGACTGTGATGAAACGACCTATAATTGTAAACGATGTATAAATAAGAAACGTATATGAATGCTGCTTTATTTCTCAGTTCGAAAAAAACCCAATTTTTGAATCATGTTCGTCTCTCTGTGAACATGATAATAACTTTTTTCGCATTTAGTGTTTATTTTAAAATATCTTTGAACTTTTTATGTTATTTGTCTCTTTAGTTTGAATAAATATACCTAATACAAATTTTATCACGCAGTTTAGCATCTTCAACTAGATTTGTTGAAAAGTACAGGTTATTTTCGCTAAAGGTATCCAAAAATAATGATTTATACGAAGAGAGCCAAACATGATTAGTTATAAAAGTGCTACGCCATCGATAAGTTATAGATGCAAGTTTTACACCAAGGTGCTTTGATCCTCTTTCTGCAGCAATCACACGCTAACTGCCATTCAATATGTAGACGTCACTGCCTCACCTCCAGCATCTCTAGTGGTCAAGCTTATTATCGCATCATCATCAAAATGAAGGTTTCGAAATCATAGCGTAGAGATATTTTCTCAATAAAATGAAAATGCTTGTATTTTTCTAAGAGACCCTAAAATAATATTGTTACAAAACTGTAATGTCGCTTTCTGCCATATTAGTGTTATGGATGGGAAGAGAGATTTACAGAGGTTCCTACAAGCTATTAGGGGAGGTCAAGCCTATGCTTCCTGACCTTGGCGAGCATTTAGTGACTATGACAACAAAATGAAGGTTCTCGAATATTCTTGAATTTTGGTCCTTTCTCTACTAGGGACGAAGTTATGGGGAACTTTCGAGACAATTCTATATGATTTCACATCCTGTCGGAAAAGGGTATAAATACCGATCTACTCGGATGTCTGGATCAATTTCTCAGGAGTCTCGTTTGCACTGGAGGTTGGTCAGCTGTTAGGCGCCGAGTGCTACTGTTAGTGCTATTACTGTTATTATTAGTGATTTGCTGTCTACTTGTGTGGTTAATTTGCGCAAGTTCTGCTTCTCCTGTTATATGTGCTTCGTGTTTTTCGGAATATTCGAAAATAAAGCATAAAGATAATCAAATAAAATTAAATTAGGAATTTAAAAATAAATTTAACTACAAAATTTAAACAATGTTTAAGTAGCGCGCAATTTGCCGTTGCATACAAAAAACAAAGGAAGTCAAAAATTATTCAAAGAAAGTAAAACAACCAAGAAATATACTCCGACAAAATAGAATTAAACAAACAAGAAATCCATTCTAGTCCACTTTTTCAAGGGCTTGTGGCGGCCTCTCGAACCTTTGCATTTTCGTCTCTCACTTTTCCATGAGGCGGCAGGTGGAATTTTATTCTTCTATGCAAGATGCTAAAAAGGTGCAGCTCTGCGCGCGCACTATTCATCCAAGTATATATAGGAGTGCCTTCTTCATTTCCGTCAGACCAGACCAAGACCGAGAGGAGTGAATGCAAGCAACATAAGCCAATCCACATCGGTGATGTACAAGCCTCTGTGGTAGTACAGATGACAGCTGTCTTGCCTGAACAGGGTTGGGGCCTTTTCAACTGATTTCCTTCATCTGAAATTGCACGCGGCTTGTTGATCATCAGCTACTCAGATCTAAATGTACCGATGGTTCTTTTTGGCTTCTCACTGAATGGATTCTTCCTCTCGCCCAAGTATACTTACGTGTACGGTAACTTTCTTGATACGAGATGTGTCTATCTGCAGATCCATTTTTGATTTAAATGCTTTTTAAGGTTCTAACCGACAATTTCATGTTTGCACTGTGAAATAAATGTTTGTTTATAAATCTCTTGCCTGGAATATCACTTAGCATCTTTACTGATCTGAGTCATTAATGAAGTGGGGATATTTTTGAGGCATCCTCCATTCCCTTCAGGCTATAGACTATATTCGATATGGATTCAAATTACTTGGGAAATTTTTTTTTTGGGGGGGGGATAAAAAATAAAGCATCAATAAAGAGAAAAAAAGCGTCATTCTCCATTATCCTGCTTGTTGGACTGCTTTTATCATACACCGACAGAACGATTTCGGTAACAATATGGTTTTTCTCAGCATGTTATACTTAAGCTAAAAGGCGATTAGCGACCTCCTTATTATCCGGTATTTTACTTTGTAAAAGTTATTCTCCCTGAAGATTATAGGGCATATGAAAGACTTGTTGTTTGTATTTTGTATACAACCAGATACATAAATGTTATATTCTATAACCATCTATATAGCGTAA
This sequence comes from Araneus ventricosus, assembly GCA_013235015.1. NCBI lineage: Eukaryota > Metazoa > Arthropoda > Arachnida > Araneae > Araneidae > Araneus > Araneus ventricosus. Next base: position 21,951 of record BGPR01009548.1, read on the forward strand.
AGTCTTGGCTCTTCTTAGCCATGAAATTTGTTCAAACTCGTGTGATTAATAGCAATCTTACTTAATATACTAAGACTGCGTCTGTTTACTCGCGATTGAAAAATTTACTTTCACTGTCTTATTGCAAATCGCACACAATTGTCATATTACATAATGTATTACATATGTGCTTAATTTAATGATAATTAAATAAATAAATTGTTTGAATAAATTTGCTTTATTCCTTATTATCCGGTATTTCACTTTGTAAAAGTTATTCTCCCTGAAGATTATAGGGCATATGAAAGACTTGTTGTTTGTATTTTGTATACAACCAGATACATAAATGTTATATTCTATAACCATCTATATAAGCCATTTTTTTAAATGTTACAAAACTATTTGGATTTTATAAAAAGATTTTTCTCGTTATGTTTGTATTTTTCTCTAGAACAAAATGTGTTGGAAACCAAAAAAATCATTAAGCTAAGATAAAAAGTTAATTAAATCTTTTCGAAACATAATGCTTATTCAACAAATAAGCACGAGAATAATAAACGAAAGTAATAAATGAATCTACTTATGTTCATTAGTTTTAATATTGAATATAATTATCAATTAGAACGTTCGATCGTTTATTTTGAAAAAAAAATCAGTTATGGACCCTCATTAATGGGTGAAAAAAAGCGTCAATATTATTTTTTATAAATCTGGATTTTTTTACAATTGTCTTTCAGTTTCTTTTTTTACTTTTTTTATTTTTCCGAAAAAACTTTTCGAGCGTATTTCAAAGAGAAAGAAAAAGATAAAAAATATATTAGTCTTTGAAAAAAATATACTTGACAATGTTTTGCATGCACTTTTTCAGTCTGTTTTTTTTAACTTCAACATTTTCGTTTTTAATAAAGTTTCATCTCTTCTTTTGCATCCGTTCCTTGATGGAAGAAAAAAACTTTTTTCCTAAGAAATACTTTTCCGTGAGTGAAGTTTGTTCTCAAACTTATTACAATAAAAATAAAAGTTTTAATTCCGAGGATCCTAGTTGCTGTCTGTCACAACAGTGGTTAGGTTTAAGCACCGAAACGTAACACGACGCCTATCAAGAGGAAAGAGAATCTATAAGAACATTGATTAAAAACGTTTAAGATTCGTAAATAATTCACTTTCAAAATGACACTTCACGAAGTGTTATTTTGAAGTGTCTTCGTGAAGAAGAATTTTGAATTACTTATAATCACGACTCTGAAAGTACTTAACTCTTAAAGGCCCACTGTTGCTTTTAAGCAAATATCCAATTTTGTCTTCTAAAATTTTGAGAATAAGACTGAAACTCTAATTTCTATAGTTACCAATAGGATTACTGATTGATTGATTTCAGAGGGTTTGGGGATTTTTAATTGCAAAGGCTAACATCCCCGTATTCACAAAAGGTTCAAATTAACAAAAATGTCAAAAAACTTCAGGTTTTGGAGGAAAATATGAAGCTTCTGTTTATTCTCAAAGACTTTGCTTGTGAGTTCCTTAAATCTATAGGCTGCTGAAGAAACAAGTCCAAGTTTGCTACAGAGATTACCACGAATGGTTGAATACATAGATCAGTGAAGTAAAATATGATCCAGATTGTTCATAACATTGCATGAATTACACGTTGGATTGTCTGAAAGATTAAATTTATTCAAAAGGCCGGGAGTTATTAATGTTTTACTAAAAATTCTGGCGAAAATTATGTCTTTCTTTGTCCATTTGGAAATGGATATGATCTCTGGGATTTCTCCAAGTTCTTCGTAATATTTACTATCTCTGTAATTTCCTGAAGTTCTTTTTTTAGAGTTTTGCTTCACATAGGAAAGAATATCTTCTGATTCAATCCAGTTAATGTATGGGCTATGTTCTGTAACTAAGTTTGCGATAAAATCCGCCAATAGGATAAATACTGAAAATGTTATTAATTCAATTTACAACATATAGATGGCAGCCTGAGTGCTGATAAAAATATAAATAAATTGACGTTTTTCACTTGAGGCTGCATCTTTTTAGCTCTGTTGTACGTTTGAGAATACCATATTTTATTCTACAATCTTGAAGGAAATTCCTTGCCCGTATTTATTAAAATTCATCTATATTTGGCATTATAGAATTAAATTAAGGAATTTTTTTCTGAAATCAAGCCTAGTGTTGTCAGTTGGTAACAAACTTTGTTTTAGCCGTAAACCATACTTAAAGCAAAACAGGATTTTGTATTTTTCTCATGTTTTATTCAAGAAAAGAAAGTCAAAAACATTTTAAAATAAACTTTTAAAAAATCGGGCTTTTAACGGTTAATGAAATATCTATACTTACAAAAGGCAATGTTTGTGTGCGTGTGTGTGTTTGTCTGCGATGTCCAGACGAATCTATCGCACTTACAGCCATGAAATTTGACACACAGGTAGTCGTAATGGTGACTGAATGCACCTCGAAGCCGAAATTTTAAAATTTAATCTAAAGAATTTTTTATTTAATGTTTTGTGTTGTTTTGGGTGATTTTTCGCACTAATTTCTCAATAGCATTGTTCCGGATAACTGTACGATAAAAAATAGATACACCATCGGAAAGAACACGCTATTTCCGTTCTAATAAAGTTAGTTTTGAGCTTCTAACGTAATTTACTGAATTTTGAGAAATTTTTAAAAAGTAGTTAGTTTTGCCATCTAAATGTTAGTTTTGTTTTTAAATTTGTTGCGTCCGACTTTCTAATAACACTATTATTTTCAATTTTTTTCAGCTTATAACTAGAACGGTTCTGTCGGATTTAAAACAAGAACGGTTAAAATATCTTTTCCCGTTTTTTTTAATTAATTTTTTTCTTGGCCGTTGAGAGTTATTTTTCTCAATCGAGTTCCTCGCGCGGCACCTCTTAGGAACGTTGCTGGCAATTTTGATTGGCGGACGCGCAGCATACGTCATGACCTTCAACTGAATAACTCTGATTATTATTTTCGGCAGTATCTTAAAGTATTGATTTATTCATCTCGCATACTTTACTTGGAGTATGATAATTTTCACATCGCAAATTTTTAATATTGTTTTGGATTAACTTTTCTACAAATAAAATGCCATCATCGCGAAAAAAAAATAAGCGGGAAAATCAATAATGTGTATCCTTTGTTTTGATTTTGTTTTCAAAACTTTTTCATTTCATTTTGAGCGGGTTTTTTTTTCTTTCATTTTGTTGAAGTCCTGATTCCAAGGGCAACCCCATGCTCGTACTGCTAGTATTAGATCAGAGTAGAGTCAATTCTTGCTGAAATGATACATGTGAATTGCGTCCCACCAATATAATTTAAAAATCCATTGAGCATCTTGTAGGATAGCAGTTAGATATCAGAGTTTGAGTTTGTTTAAGGTTTATTGGCGCAAGACTCATTTTTTCCTATACTATACCACAATAAAAGTTAAAGAAAAATTTGATTTGTTTAAAATAAATGAAATGAATCCAATATGCTTGGAAACAGTTAAAAGGTAACAGATTTGTGGATGTCATCATATCAAAACGATCCAAGTAGCTACAATAGTGTTTTTCTTCCTGTATTTTGGACCTTCCTGGATCGGACCTCGAGGCTGTCTGGACTTTATTCAAATTAAATCACAGGCAAAAAATTTGGATTTTTTGATAATATTTTCATCTGTTGTGATTTTAATTTATCTATATATGATGATTTTGGTGATCACAAGAACCCACTTATAAACGAATCATCCAATTTTATGAATCTTTATAATTTAGGACAATTAAACAATACTTTTAATTGTAATAATAAATCTTCTTGATATGATTTTAACTGATATTGATTTTAGTCATATTTCTGTCTGGCACAGTGATAGACGTTTAGTTCCCGAGGAAAAGCATCATCCTGCTCTGCCAGTTTCCATTTGTTTTGCTGCTGACCATCCCAATGAGAGGATTGTGAATATGTCTAGATATGATTTTAAAAGGGTCGACTTTTTTAATATTTGGCATTTATTCCGTGGGATGGATTGGAGTTTTCAACTTGATTTTAATGACATTGAAGAAGCAGGTTTTAGCTTTTGTAACTGTTTAAATGATGTTTTCAGCCGTACTATTCCTTTAAAAAAACTGTTATTAGGAGATTTCCCTTCTGGTACTTAATTGAAACTAGAAGATTGTTAAAAAAGAAAACCACGGTCCGTAGGTTAGCTTTAAAAGGTTAAAGTCCTGATTCAGTCGATGAATTTAGAACTCTACGCTCTGCTGTTAAGTATAGGATCCGAAAAGATTATAACACATATCTGCGGCTCACGGAAAATAATCTAATTTCGGATCCTAAAAAAATCTTGGTCTTATTTTAAAAATAAAAACATCAATACACCTAACAGTTTATACTATAATAACGTGTGTTATGAAAATGATGGCGATATTGTAAATGCTTTTGCTGACTATTTTAAATCTGTTTTCAAGCCTAGATCGGTGATTTTTTAAAAATCGACAGCATTATTTATAATGATGTGGTTTTGGCGATCAGGGGATTAAAATCTTCTCTAACTGTAGGTGTGGATGACATTCCTTCTTTTATTATTTAGGGATGCGCAGAATTTTTCATTTATCCCCTTTTTATTTTGTTTAAGCTGTCGTTGAGATCAAATGTATTTCCTCATGTCTGGTAGCAAACAAGAATTATTCCTGTTTTTAAAATAGTTGATGCACAAGATTGTAAAATTATCGACCCATTGCTATTTTAAGTCCTGTGTCTAAGAGTTTTGAAAGTATAATCTATAAAAGGCTTTTCCACCAAGTTAAAAAACCTAATTTATTCATCTCAACACGGTTTCATTCCTAAATGCTCAACTGCCACTAATTTATTCTGCTTGACAAATATGATTATTTCTTCATTTGGAATTGGCTCACAACTTATTTACACCGACTTATAGAAGGCCTTTTACTCTACCGATTTTGACATTCTTTAAAATAAGTTACATGGTCTTGGTTTTCATGTTAACCTGACGGATTGGCTCCATTTTTATTTATGTAATAGGACACTATGCTTGTTTTAATAATGCTGTTTCACTTGAGTTCTCGGGTACTTCCGGTGTCCCACAGGGCACTAATCTTGAACCTATGCTTTTTATTTTATTCATTAATGACCTTACTTGTGTTTTTAAGTACTCTGAGTGTCTTTTATTTGCTGGCGACTTGAAATTGTTTAGTTCAATACGTCCCAATTTAGATGCTGTTCTTTTACAGAGAGATCTTGATTGTCTTTTTGAGTGGTGCACAGATAACAAGTCACACCTGAACATTGAAAAATGTAGTATTCTTAGTTATACTAGAAAAGCTCAGCCTTTGAATCATGTTTATAAAATTAATAATCTTGTTTTATCACGCTCAGATTCAGTCACGGATGTAGGTATCATCTTTGACACTAAACTTGATTTTTTCCAACTCATTAATCCCATGGTCTCTAAGGAATTTCGAAGGCTTGGAATTCTGAAACGCAAAACTAGGGAATTTTTGAGTGAGATTGCCTGAAGGTTTTATACTACGCTCATGTCTGATCCAATCTGGAGTATTGTAGTATTATTTGGGATCCCAATTACCAAAATAAAATTGAAATTATTCAGTGAATTCAAACAAACTTCTTGCGATATTTACTTTACAAGAAAAATGGTCTTGAATTACTTACAAGATATATCTTCTTCACGTCTACGTGATATGTTTAATATGTCTAGTTTGTGTTCCAGACGAGATGTTTCTTGCGTTCTTTTCTTTTACAAAGTTATTAATGGTTCGATCGATTGCAAAGATATACTGAGCTCTATAAATTTCGCTGTGCCTGCCAGATCTTTAAGGAACCAAACTTTCTTTCCCAAATGTAGATTCAAAATTTAATTATATTAACAGGTTCTCGTTGTATAAATTTTATAAGACTTTTAACAGAATCTCTGATGAACTTGACATTTATCATATGTCTCCTGGTGTTTTTAAATCGAATTGTTTTCAACTTTTAAATACATGATCTGATTTCTTTTTCTTTCTTACGCTTGACTGTACATAATTTTTATGATTTTTATACGCATTCTTATTTTTGTGCTTTTTGTGATCTTGTGTTTGTGTTTGACTTTTTGATCCTTGCTTTTTTAATGCTTTTTTGATTTAATGTCCTAAATTTTTTTAAAAAAATTAGAGTTTTTTATGATTTTTATGTGACGGTATGCAACATGGACTTTTGGAACCCCAGTGTGTTTGTTAGTGCTTTTGTAATTGCGTGTTTTCGTTTTAAATCATTTATGCGTTTACATTTTTATAATTAATATGGTTTTGAGCTTTGAACTTTTGTTTTCTCTGCGGTCACTTTTTTCTTTGTGTTTTAATTCATTTTGTGGCTTGTGTTCTTGTGTGTTTTTGATCATGCACTCTGTAAATGGAGTCATCTCTGTAGTGTGCTTTCTTTGAATAATTAAATAAATAGTAAAATCAAAGTATAGGTGAAATGTTTAAAAAACTTACATAGCTACATTTGACTACATCTGAATTTGCTCTATTAAGAATAAATTTAATTAAAAAAGTTTTTTAAAGCACACTTTTATTGGTGTACTAAAAAAGTAGAATTATTTTATTTTAATTATATTCTACTTTTCAGTTTTTATTTTATAATTCATTATTGCATATCTGTGGAATCTGAAATAAATTTTTCTGGAATTCACTGCTACCAAGGGGCGCTGTCGATATGAAATCAAGTTGAATTAGATTAATCCTTTGTACGCACTTTATACGCCAAACCACTTTTTCAAACTCTGTACTTATTTAATTACATAAAACTTTCTTTTTTTAGTGTAATAAGATTAAGTGTTTGAATGGATGGATAATATACACATTTGTGTCCGAATTTTAGCAATTTTCCTCTTCTTTAACTGGATTTGCTACACCTCAATCTCTAAATCGATGAACTGTGTCGCACATTATACGCCGTACCTGTCCGCAAAGGGTTAATACATTGATTTACAATTCAGTTCCGAAAACGTTAAAATAATCAATTCTCCTCGAGAATACACAAGTATGTAAAATTTCAAAGGTCTACGCTATCATGAAGTGAGTGAAAAACATATTACAAAATTCGTTCTTTTACAAATACGAATCAAGTCAGTTTATGTAGGAGTGTGTAAGAATCTAATTGATTTTGTTCTAAATGGTTGGAAGATTAGAAGAAGTTGGAAATGGTTGCGTCACTATCAGCAATGCTTTTGAATATACGGAGCAACTGAGAATAATACTTTAAATGCTGGGATTGTGTCTTTTTAAATGCGAATTATTCATTCATTTATATTGAATTTAAATTTGTAATGCTTTGGGGATCATTTGTCATCTATTTTGTCTCATTCCGAAATTAAACTTTCCTACTAATTTTCATCGGTCTCCTGTTTCATCAAACGGTTCAAAAGTACGAGGCTTGTTCTAAAATAGCTCTGGTGTTGCTCGAAAACGGACGTTAATATAACTAAACTAAACCAAATCTTCTTCACTTCCTCTCGGAAAAGAAAAAGAAATCTTTTGAAATATATATTGACTTTTTCTTTTGAAATTAACATTTGTATATTAGTTTAATTACAGCTTGAGGGTTTTTTGTTGTTGTGGTTCCCCCACACGAATAGTCCGTATTTGTTGCTAATGTATTTCACATTGTATGAATATAAGTCTATTTAAGGTATTATATATATTATTATTTTTGAGTCTTGTATTTTTATTCTGTATTTGTTATTTTATTGTATTTATTATATTTTATTATTTATTTTTATTTGTTATTTTATTGTATTCATTATGTTTTATTATTTATTTTTATTTGCTATTTTATTGAATTTTTGTATTATGTGTTTTATTGTATTTGTTATGTTTATACTGATTGTATTTGTTGAATGTTTGTACAATGTATCATTTTTTCCCTGTACTCTTCCCCGCAGACCGTTAAAGCGCTCCATACCCTATGGGTGAGTGGGTCGGCAAGGGTAATAAATAAATAAATAAATAAAAACTAAATCAACCCTGTTCATAAAAGCTGTTTCGGGCCTGCAGTGGCTTGGCAGTTGAGTTCCAGTGGCGTTATCGGAGGATCCTGTGTTCGAACCACGATTCTGACAATAATTCGCCTTGAATGTGCAACTGGTGTACGGCAGATTTATTGTCAGAGATCAGATGTCCTCATGTTGGTCTGGCGTTGAAGTTTAGACAGAGGAGTGACTGCTGAAGTGGACTCGCAACGTGCAGTGCAACGTAATGGAACTTATTTTAAACAAGCACTATGCTAAGCCTCATGAAGCATGACAGCCGGTCATGAAACAGATGCTACTTTGGCAAAATATTGACAGGAGATTTCTATTACGACTCTGCCAGATCGTCTCTCACACATTCTTTGATAAATAATGATCGAAGTTTATTTTTTATTTGTAACAATAACACTTGCACTTTGGATGCAGTTAAAACATTTTATTACTGCGGTATTACTTTGAATTTGATTTGTTAGATTAACGTATCGATTAGAAGAAAAATTTGGCATGTATCTCATCATTCTGAACCGCAGTCAGATGACGAGAATGACATCTGAATCGGCGCCTTCTCCAAATTTACACGACCTATAGCCTTAGATGAAAGATTTAACATTCACCAGATCTACATACACGAGGTATTTACGATAGAATCGGCTATCAAAACCCCTATCCACCAATTCCAAAATCGAGAGTTTACAAGCAGATTACTATGTAATAGAAGTCAAGATCATGCAAAAAAGCTAAAAAACAAAACAAACTCAGAGGTAATCGAATGAAACCAAAAGCAAACAAGGAATCCATTCTAGTCCATTTTTCAAGGGCTAAGAACTTTATTCGAAATGGATTCAAAATAATAATTGGGAATTTTTTCTGTAAGAAGCTAGCATTACGCCAAACATAGCTTCTCTTAGCCTAAAATGTCCCAAACAAAGGACAAAGGAGATCTGTTCACCAAAAAGCATATTTTCAAAGGAAAGAGGAAAACACAAACAACAAAACGCTGTAAGATTGATTAAAATTATCAGCCCTCTAGATAAATTAAGATTAGCCTTCATAAATAAAAACTTACCTATGCCCATAGTTGAGGAAAAAAAGTGAAAAAAGTTTTCACGTAATCACAAACGAACGGCCATTCTGTTGTTCTCTATTTTTGTTTTGCTGCCGCATTTGCGCGCCACTTAATCATTGTATACATTTTATTTAAATTATTTTATAAATTTTATTCTAAAAATTTTATTTTTCATATATAAAAAAAGTGTTGTTCTTGTTTACAGTTTAAGTTAACGTCCTTTTTTAAAAGTTATTCTAATTTTTAGTTGATTGTTTTTAAGCTTTACTTCGCAATATATTCCAGGTATAATAAAATTTCTCGTAGCCGGCGCCCAGTTAACTGGCAATATCAAAATAAAGACATTTTTTGAATGTATGAATTTCATCCACTGTTAGTCACAGTATCTAATAGGTGCGCATGCAATCTGCATCTATTAGCTGTTTTTAACGCATTATGATTTAAATTTTTCTTACAGAATACTTATTTGCATTCACATTAGGAATAATTATCAGTAATTCTCTGAATAGCAGACCTCGCGTTTAAAATGAATTCTAATATCTACTCTTTATCACAGTTTTTAAAGGTTTAAACATTTTCTTTCGAATGAGTATTTACACAAATCTTTGCTTTTATCAGTATTCACAAACTTACAATTAAATATCTTCTTTTATCAGTATTAGTAAAGTTACAATTAAATGTCATTTGAAATTTTCAATATTTCTGGAGGCATTATGAATGGAGTTCCAAAATGATAAAAAACAAACAAAAAAACAATGAATATTTATTGTGATAACAACGCAGAAGAACGTTACACAAATAATAAATAATCTTCTTCAAAGTTTTAGAGCATGAACTATTTGCGTTTGAAAACATACTAAAAAACTGAACATTGCATGAAACGGAACAATTAAAACCGTCACCATCTTAAAAGGGAACAAAAATAAAAATATTTACACATACGGTGTTTTTAATGACTTCGAGGAACATTCAAACTAAATTCGAAGAAAATCGTACAAAGCATTTGGTCGTGACTACGCAACAAACAAATTTACAGACAAATAGATTAAATAACGAGCGGTCGAATTAAAAAAGGACCTCGCTTCGCTCGGTCCATTACAGTTGTAAAGGAAAAATTATCATAGCCAGATGAACATATCATAGAATAGATTTAGCGTAAGTAAAAACGATAATTAAAAAATGCAACAAGCTAGATGTATTAATTTTGGTACATGACATTTACACCATCATTTTAGATCTGTATCAAATTTTGGACTCACTTGGTCAACGGGAACAACTACTTGATCAATACCTTAACCCTATGATCCCTATCTCGCCTCAAACCGCCCTTTCAACAGAAACCGGATTCAGGCGGCCAGGCGCCTGTGTGAATTTTTTTTAGGAAAAATGTAGTTCCGCTCTTTGTTGACAATTTATCGGGTAACCATAGGTGTCGACTTCCTGGAATTTCTGTGAAGAACATGACGATTCCATTCTGTTTTTGTGAGCGAAAATTCACTCTAGGTTTTGAGGCAATGGAATTCTTACTCTAGCCGGGTTCAGAGAGTTAGAGGGACATTTTTTTCTAGTAGTAGTAAAATAAAATAACTTTGGGATTGAGATTGATTTAACACGTTAAGCATCATATGAATCAAATACGATTCATCCTACTATCCAATGAGTTGACCCATCCTGCACTGTAGTTAAGAGATTGCAGAGAAGGAGTCATCTAATTAAATAGATGATTCGAATTTCAGACGGGATACGTAGTGACTAACTTGTTAAGAAAAAAATTCATTCAGCTTATTGGATGTCATTAATTTCGTGTTAATTAATTACCAAGTCAAGACACTTCGTTATGGCTTGAAACAAAAAATTGGAACATCTAGATAATTGTTTCATCGAAAAATTTGGAGAAAACATACGGAACCTTAAACATCACATTTAAAAATTGATGAATTTGGTGGGAATTTTAATTCCCACGTCCTTTGAAAGGGTTAAATTCTCTTTACGACGAATCTAATCGCAAAATCCTCCACGCTGCGTAATTATATAAGAAAGTCGAGAACATAACACTTCCGCTGGTTTATTTCATGTCACTGAATTCATAATGTTTATTATGTTCCAAAGCCATTCATTGCCGATAACACTCATACTCATAAATAAACAAATCCATATTTATTTACTGCAGTTGGGATTTAATGGAAAGGTCCATTAAAAGCATCGCAGGAGGGAGAGTAGCAAACAGGAAACTGGCGGAGGGGCGATACGAGGGAAAACAATTATTATCCAAATTTCCTGTTGGCAGATCCACAATGAGTTTTTCCATCTTTGGCCGAGACTCTGTCACGTCTCCTTTTTAATTTCCTCCCAAATGCGTGTCTCCTGCCTGCCGCAGGGTGGAGGTGTGGGGCTTGTACTATTTCTCGTTTGGAATACATTTTGGTAGGACGCGTAGATTGTTATTATTATTCATGATGCCGAGTGTGATTTTGGAAGAAAAATAATTGTTTTCGCGTTCGGTAGATTTTTTTGATTTATGTGAAGAGTGATTCTGAAATTTTCATAGCAGCCATTGCAATAATTTAGGGTAGTTTTGAAAGGGGGGAGGGGTTGAACAAATAAATGTGGGAATATAAATGTGATTTCGTGCAAACGATAGATATTTTGCAGAAATGCATTTGGATCTTTAGCATGGAACGAAGCAAAGCCAGAAACGATTGCAGCGGTTCTTTTAACATCTAATATGTTTTATAGATACGTCTGTGTGAATAATGGTTTATTTAAGTTTAGTTAGATCAATGTCTCGCTTTTTAACAACACAAAGACTGTTTTGGGACACACATGTAATTTTTAAAGGGAGTAGTTCTAAAAGGGGTTGAACAGATAAATGTGATTTCGTGCATGAGACCAGATGCTTTGAAGAAATTTATTTGGATCTTTGGTTTCGGAAGAATCAAAATCAGTCTCTAGTAATGGCCGCAGAGCTTCTTTTAACCTTTAATGTTTTATAGATGGGTCTGCCTATAGGTTAACTTTAGTTAGATTAACGTCCAGTTTTTAAGCTACATGAAGACTACTTTGGGGCGTACCTTGTAATTTTGATCGGTGGTCAGACGGCGAGGACCTAATCTGAGCAGCACCCTTTTCTTAAAATTTCCACACCACTACAGCATGATAGGGTGTCACAGTGATGGAAAATCTATGTGTACCATGCCCATATCCAAGGCGGATCTTCGGTGGGATCGGGCTTCGAACTCTTAATTCTCTAATCCCGAAGGGTCAGCTGTTTAGAAAGCGCGTGGAAAAGCGAGCTGCTATTTTTAGCAATTGCGCTGTGTATCAGCTTTTAAAATTTTTATCCGCCTTCGGTGGACTGATTGCGAAGTTTCGGATTGGGGACAGAGAGTCACGTGTTCGATACTGGATTCAGTGATGTAAAATACCCAGGTATTTATTTTTAAGGGTAAATTCCCTGGGTATATACCCGGGTAAATACCCAAAATGGGTATTTACCTGGGTATTTATTTTTGAATTACCCCTGTTCATGTAAAACACAGGCACTGCTATGAAATATGATGTCTCTATATATTATAAATATATATAGAATATATATTGAACGTAAGATAAGATAAAAAAAAGAAAACTCGTAATATATGAACCTTTTAAATTCTATAAAAACTAAAAAAAATGAATCAGAAAAAAACAAAAACGCAATACTATATCATGGATCTTACATAAAATACGTGGCTTAAATATCAATCCTTTTTAAAACTCAACTAAATTTTTAAAAAAGAAAATGTTGAGTTTGGTTTTAAAATGATAAAGAACTGATAATAGAAACTAAAATGAAAGATACAATTGTTTATAATTCTTTTTGGATTAATTAGTCAAAGTACCAGACATTGCTGATAAGTTAGCAGATGTTTCAGTTCTACAGTTTTTAAAAGTTAATTATTCTGAAAGTAATATTCACTTATATCACTTTCAACAAAAGTAAGTTATTTTTGCAACAAGATTTCAGGAACAAGAAATGTGAATTTTTTGTTGCTGAATCTGTTGTATTATTTGACGGTATAGTAGACATACACACTCACACTCAGTTTCCTGGTTAGACGGGATTCATCTGGATCATGAACGATCTTAAAACTCTAAATTTGATGCAAGTGTCATGGTTGGAATCTGAATAAAAGAAAATTGATTAGCTATTTTATCCCTTTCAGAACCTTCTTAATCCACCAAGACTTTTGAAACATTTTTTAATGTGTTTTTCTGTTTCTCCATTTTGCTTACACTGTTTGTACTCAACATTACAGCACTTACACTTGGATACTTTTATCATCCTTAACATTAAAAGCTCCAAGAAGATAACATTCCCCCTTTTTTCTTACTTTTTAACGTAAAATTTACAGTAATATTAATATACGCGAAGTAAATTACTAACTATTCAGTAAATCAAAACAAGAATGTTTGATTTCCTGCATGGCAATGTGAGTAAATTATGGATCACAAGATTCACTGGTACTGTCTGTCTCTACTAATAATAATGGAGAATGTGTGTGTTTTGGCGCTCTACAGGACAGACCGCTAGGCCTAGAGCAACGAAATTTGGCACAAACATACTTTGGAGGGTGGGAATGTGCACCTCGTAACCGTTGTTTTTAAAAAAATTTAATTAAAAATTAAACGAAATTTTGGAATTTTTCTTTAATCACTTCCGAAAATAGTACAGCACAAAAATTAATTTTACACCATCTGAAAATTTAAAAACGTGTCTTTTCAATGATAACAATTAAGTTTTCATTTGATTTTTTCTCTAATTTTAATAAATTTTTAAAAATATTTTTGTTATTCATTGTTACAATGAAATTCAAACCATTTTCATTGTTTAAACAAATATTCAATTGCGTGTTTCTCTTCCATTGTTGAAGGCTAATATAATATTCTATTAGATTTTCTTTTCATTTTTTATTTGATACGTATATAAAGAATCAAGATAGTAAGTATATAAAGAAATAATCCAGTAAACTGAACGATTATGGTTGCTACATTTACATTCATTTTATTAGTTTGTTTTAAGCCAATTAGCATGCTGCTGGACGTAAAACGTTCCGCGGTATTTCGATGTTGAAATAAATTTGTTAAATTAAAATTCGCGTCGATTATGTACAATTAGATGTAACTTGACACGAACAGTTACTTGACTCCATTAGGAACTTTCATATAGACAAGGAACAGAACAAGTGCAAGGCTACGTTAAGAATGCAGGGTAAATCTCTATCGCAATTTGAAGTTTAAAATTTTGTTATGGGAACCGTGAATATCAACTATGCATAAGAGAGTCAGTTAAAATTATATCCCCGGCGAACAAGCTGGTCGCCGATGGTGGCTAGTATAACATAAACGGCGTTAAAAATAATTATTCTATTGTAAGTGTCAAAGTTTCAAACCGTAAAAACTAAATTATCGACTGATCCCATTTAAGTTTTAGAATACTTCATTCTGAATCCTGATAGCAATTGTTTTTTGTTTATATAATTTATTCAAAGCTGCTTTATTTTAATAAAAAATACCCAGTTTAGGAGTACATATTATTTTTTTATTTCATTTTGAAGCATCATTCACAAATACTTTTTTAAAAAATACCCAGTTTTGGGGTATTTATAATTTTTATGTTTCATTTTGAATCAACATCTGGAAATGCATTTTTTTTTCAAAATATCCAGTTTGGAGGTATTTTTAAATGTTTTATTTTGAATCACCATTCACAAATGTAATTTTTTTCGCAAAATATTCAGTGTAAGGGTATTTATTTAAAGCTTCATTTTGAGTCATACCATTCTCAAATACTTTTCTTGCAAAATATCCAGTTTTGGGTTTTTATAAATTTTAAGTTTAATTTTAAATGACCATTCACAAATACTTTTTTTTGCAAATACATTTTTAGGAGGTATTTATATAACTGTATGTTTCATTGTGAATCAGCATTCGAATTTCATTTTTTTTTTTTGCAAAATACCCAGTTTTTGGGTATTTACCCAGGCCTTGGGTAAATACCCGGGTATATACCCAAAAAATATTTACCTACCCACTGGGTATTTACCCACCCCACATCACTGACTGGATTGCTTCAAATATCGCCGCTTCCGAGGGCATGGAACACATCAAGTTCATTGGGGGTCGAATATTCTTCCGCTAGTGTTTGGAGAGTGGGATTTGCTCAAGTGGCGTCCTGAAATCTAGACCAAGATTCAGAATTACGAGATCCATCCTAAAATAGCTATCGTTTTGCTTCAAAATGGGAAGATAATTGAACTCAATCTTTCTAAGAGCCTTTTATAATATTTTTCACAATGGTTCTGTGACTACAACTTGGCATGACGCTATGAACAAAGCAAAACACAACATATTCAATTCGCTTTGCGATACGACGAAGCTTAACACAAAACACGCCACATTGTGGAAGTATTCGAGAAAAGTCGTGAGGAGATTATTCCTTCTGGTTTTTTAACCACAATTTGTTTGACTATATTCATAAAACATATTCGATTCTCTTCACTTTACGGCGAAGCTTAAGACAAAAAGCGCCATATTGTCAAAGTATTCGAGAATATAGAGAGGAGAACATTCCCGCTGGTTCTCTAACGACAATTTGTCATGATGTTATAAACAAAACTTCCAATAAATCTTTCCATCTATATCTCCAACAATAAACAACACAAAAGTTTTAGGAAAAGTAATTCAAGAAAGAAAAATATAAAACTTGCAATGGAACGTGGTTTTCTTTTGTCTTCTCCGCAGCTTGATAACGAACTTCGATATTTTCTTTTTCTCGCCACTATATTTTCTCCACCACCAGATCATACGCAGCATGTATATAAAATGAGACATAAGTTAACAACCGAAACCGTAACGGGAAACTGACAATGTAGCTTTGTAAATTGATGAGAATTTGAATTATTCAAGAATACCTGGAGTTCTTCCAAAATCGATGGGAAGCATTGCATTTTAAAATGTGTGCGACAGCAAGATTTATTGCACCCTTCAAGAAATGCCATTTAGTGTCAGTAACCGGAGATAGTGAAATATCTCTGGCCCGCAAGACATTAGTTTTATTTATTTATTTATTTATATGGGCTGCGCATAACCTGGGGAGATTTTTCTCTCTTCTTTATGTATCGGTGGAGGAAATTTATAACGACTCTTTTTGAAAATATACATAAAATTCACACAAGCCGGGCGCAAATTGTGTTAGCAGAAACTTTATAAAACTGAAAAACCGTACAAGGGCCCTAGCTGAGAATATGCAGTGAAAATAAGGTTTTATTCGTTATATATTTAAAATAAGGAGAAGGTTCAAGCACAGATTTTAGAGCGAGACATATTTTCGCCGTCATTTGTATAGACTTTCATCTAATATTCGAAAAATAGCAATATTATATAACAAGAAATCATAGCCGGTTTTACAAGGTTGTATAAAAATTTGTTAGCATGTGCTTATACTTTTCGAAGTAATTTTTTATTCGTTCTAAGGCTTTGAAAATATCCAATATAAATTATGTGACTTTACTGAAAGTTCTTTATAGAGGCGGGGTTGAATTTTCATCTGGCAAAAGTAGCCATGATGAGCACAACATCTAGTAGAAATGAATGCATCAAACTAAGAAGTACAAACAACAGCTGTAGTAAAAGATAGTCAGTGTAAAATTGTCAGAAACTAAAACGACAAAATACAACAGCAAACAAGATATTAAGGTATACAATAAATTTCTAAAACGTCTTTTAACCTTTTTATTTTTTTGCTTTTGAAATAAAGAAAGTACTGTAATCGACAAAAAATTCATCCTCGACATAGACCTCTCTGAGTCCGATAAACCAATTTCGGAATTATGTCTGTCTATTTGTGAAAATGATAAAACAAAAACGCAGCTTGGAGGATGAAATTTGGTATGTGGTTTTTACTCCAAAACTGTAGATCTCTCTCTCCGTCCACCAGAAGACTGCATTGTGTCCGCATGTGAACATAATAAGTCAGAAACGCAACCCACTAGATGGATAGAAACTGGCGTATGATTTAATCCCCAAATTTGTAGTTGTGGATCAAATGTTGGAACAAATCGGTTAAAGGGGTGACTGTCTGTTTGTTTGTGTATTGTCTAGTATGTGTATGCGATAACTGGAAATTTCAAATAGCTAGATAAATGTAATTTGGTACGTAGTTTTGACACCAAAATTGCAGATTTGTTATAAATGCTGAGCAAATAAATGAAAAGTAAAAGGTGCTGTTCCAAAATGCATACTCAACTCTCTTCACTGACTGACGTCATTATACACCAAACACGTCATATTATGGAAGTAAGTATTCAAGAAATTCCGAGGATAGATACTTCCACTTGTTTATACTTGTAGTACAGACATTGTGACAGCAAATATTTTTCATATATGTTTTCCGTTTGCTCAAAGGATGGTAGAAATTTTTTTACCAATAACTTAACAAGATTTCCCCTCTTTTAGATCTGATGCATACGCTAACTACCCCGTACACATTCCACTAATCTGTTGTGTCACATCCATACGTGATGGCTATATCAATTGCTAATCATCTTCAATGACGGGTTACAGTTACAGGAATTAGAGAACTTTTCTTCCAGTGACTTGAAAAAAGCAGAGTGCTTTCCTGCTTCCACCCAAATTCCATTCATAAGAGACATTTTAGAGATTTTTTTGCTCTAGTAATCTAAAGTTTAAATGTCAGAAAAAAACCCAATAGATTTAAAACATTTAATCAGCTATTCATGTGAAAAAAACTCTCAGATTGTGAGAGTACTGAAAGTAAATTTTTTAAGAGAATCGGTTAGAAATGTATCGGGAAGTGTAGATACTCTTTTGGAAAGTGTTCAAGCTCTTCGAATGAACTTGTGACGTGTTGGTTAGCTGACAGAATCATCTATGGCTATGACTAATGCGATTTCTCGTTGAAACTGTGTCACGTTTGCGAATGAGCAATGCATTCCACTATCGACAAGAGGTTTTGCCCAGCGGAATCAATCTTATTTACGAAGTACATATAAAATATTGTAAACGTCATAAAATTCGGGAAAAAAGAATATGGCCGCCCTTCTAGGAGGACGCCATTTTTTTTTGTCCTGCCCGAATTGGATCGGCAATTTTTCTAGTCCATCGACTGATGGCAATTTTACTTAATTTTTAAACAGATTGAAACGAATTTTGGAATAAATATTTTTTTGAATTAGGGGATAACAGTCTTTGTTGCTAAAAATCCCTAAACCTCGTATGTCTCAGAGATACAATTCAAGAATCAAGACATAAAATTCGACCTAGTGATTTTTAAGAATTTCTCTGTTTCAGACTTGCTGGGATGAAAAAAAATATGTCTTGGTGTCAGTCTTTTTCTATGTATGTGAAACCAATAGCCTCTTTTATTAGTTCTTATTCTGTTCCTTAAAACAGCCTTCCTTTACCAACTTTTGAAAGGGAGTGGTATAATTAAACCAATTACTACTATTATATTTCATTCAAGAATCATCCACAAATTCTCTTTTTTAACTATGATCGTTATGCCTATAGATATGGTTTCAGTAATCTCTCGATTCACGAAGTTCTGGGTTATAAGGGTCCACAATAAGTTCTTCACAAAGAAGTTGCAAAATCTTCGCCATTTTATTCCTGCTTCCATTATGATAAGTTATGAATGTAAAACTTGGCATTAAATGACATATACCAAATCCGTTACTTTCATAACAAAGATCTCTTTAAATTCTGGTCTAATAAAAATAATGTCAAAATTACTTTAAAAATAAATTGGAATCTCAATTATCAAATCGTCTAAAGTTCCACTCAGTAGTTTTAAGATATTTTGACGAAGCCTCAAAAAATTCCATTTAAAATTATGCATTTTTCTACAGAAGAGCATATCAGGACAATGACCTTTATTTGTTCAAACATTAACCCTCTTTTTTAAACAGATAGAACGTAACTAAACAAAATTAGCATGTTAATTAAAAAAATAAACTTTGAAATTGTCTACTCGCTTTAACTTTCTTGAAGTATAATTAGCTGTTGGTTATAAACTGAGAAAGTTTATTTCTTAAAAAAAAAATAAATGCCATTCACTTTCTTATTTACATACAGCTCTAACGAAAAGGTAATTTCTTTTCTCTCCAAACTTTGGACACAATTATTTATGTTTTAACTGGAACACAACAGGCTCGTTCCACATCTTTTCCAAAAATCCATCTAAAAATTCTTTCACAAAATAAAAAAAAGTAAACAAATAAATCTCCTATAGATAAACATATAAACACGTAAGAAAAACGACAAGACAGCCCTTATCGTTGAAGGATAGGGTTAAAAAACGCCGCATTGTTGTGAAAATAGTCCACTTCTGGTTGAAAAGCCGCGTATGCAAAGGCGTGAAAAATTTTAAAGGGAAAAATTGAACCTCCTGAGCAATCCATCATGGCGCAGGCGGTTCTTTCTTTTTCGCTGGGACGGTGCCTAATTATGACGTCAACACACAGCAGAAGATAATTTCCTTTTTTTAGTAGACTTGATGCATTGGAGGCTCGGCTGCCACAATATGTATTTCCTTCTTTTCTTCTTAGTCGCGGATAAATGTTTGGCTGGACCTGGAGACGCGGGTAAGCTTAAATTTGGTTATCTCTCATAGCTTTAATAGACGGTTATGATCATAAAAGTCGTTTGGAAAATGACTGAAGGATTTACACATAAATGCCGATTTTCGTCTTTTTGTGTCCGTTATTTTCTCTTAATTTTGATAATTCATTACACAAGTACTATGTATAAAGTCTTGCTCATTTTTATTCCCTTCGAACCCAAAAATCTCTTTTCTGTAAAATGGTAACTTTGTTTCAAACTTCTGTTGCTTTATAATTTTTATTCAGGAATTTATTCAGATTAGATATTTAAAATTAAAGATTATTACAGTCGTTTGCTAAATTACGGAATTTGTTCATAAGCGCCATTTTTTTATGTTTTTGTGAATGTTTGTATTCAGTACAGAACTAATGTTTTCAACTTCTTTCGAACACAAAAGGTTCTTTTCTAAAAACTGGTGCCACGTTTCTCTTCAATTTTAGTTGGATTAGAAATTTATTTAGAAGATTCTTTGAATTAGAAGATTCAAGCTATTCTTAAAGAATCTAACTCAAAATGCTCTTTTACAAAAATTAATATCTGGGAGAATTTCCTTTAGATTACGAATTTATATGAACACTTTATTACAGATATTTGAAAGAGATTTTAAGGAATTTATTTGTATTTACTGATTCCTTTTAAAGGAAAACTTTAAAACCTTTTAAATTTCTTTTGTTTCAAAAAGAAATTTCTTAAGATTTCAAAACTGTTTTATTTATGTTCCTGCTGTAATATGATGTAAGAAAAAGATAAATTTGAATTTTATCATTTTTTACATAAACATGCTTGAAGATATTCTTTACTAATTTATATGCAATAAAATGAATTTTTGCTTAAAAATCCATTTGTGAAGAGTAATTCTTTGAGGTTCCAGAAGTGTTCTCTTTTTTCCCCTAGAGTAGAAATAGCAGATGTATAGATATCATTTCCGTTTACTTAAAAATCGAGAGGCAACACTAACCACAGATTAACATAACATAGATTGAGAGTATAAATTTTACATACCAGTGATGATTATTTTGCATAAACAACAGAATTGACTTATTTAAGAAAAGGTTCTTTATTTATAGGGAAGTTAAAAATTTTCTAAATGATATTTATACAAATCTACGTATGAAGTCTAATCGCTAAAACTAATTTAAATATTTCGATTTTCATATTAAAATCATGATTAATTATTTTGAATATACAAAACTACATTAACTATTATAAAAATTAAAACCTCAAAGGAATCCTAATTGACTCAATTTGCTTCTGTTGAAAAATGGGATGTTCAGATACTTATCAAACTTTTAATACTTCCTTTGCTGTATGGAGTAATGACTTTTGAATGAAAATATCGAATGCTTCTCTCTGAATACAATAAAAAGAGGTTTTTCGTAAAATTTTATTCAAACTTTTCTAAAACTGTGGAAATAAATTTTGATTTTAAAAATGGATGCTTTAATGGAAATTTTGCTGTTGGTGTATGTTTAAATTTCAGAAATTACTCGAAGAAAATTTTTAATATATGTTATTATCTTTCAAATGTATTAATGATTCTCGTCAAATGATGGAGAACTAAAGATGCATATTTCGGTATTTTTTTTCCTTCAGTCAACACTGCAATCTTTGAAATCTGTAGAAATATTTCTACTTGAATTCATTAACTTTGCATATCTATTTTATTGAGTTGTATTGACTAATTTAGCTGGACTTTTTTAAAACATCTTACCATTTTTCTGCTATATATCCATGTTGTAACAGAAAAATATTTTATAATAATACACTTGTTATACTTATCTGTTCGCATTGTGAATTCTTTTTTACTTTACATTAATTTCTTTGATTAATATTTAAGGTCCCCCTTTACTATCTGTTTATGAGAAAGTCTTTTTGAATTAATAATGAGAAAATCTCCGAGCATTATTTAATTATAAGGCTCTACGTAAATGTGTATGAAATATTTTGTTTCAATTTTTTAAATTTTTATTAACTTGGCTACTGGGCAAGCCAACAACAATATGGCACCCTCCCCTCACACATATCCAATGTATTTTTTAAATTTTATAATGCCTGTATTCTAAATATCAACAAAATTTTACTTAGAAATGTGCATATTTTACTTGTAAATAAGACTTAATACTACTATCGTGAGAATTTTTAAACTTCAGTTATTTTTATGATTAAATAGAGGTCACTGGAACAAAAATAGTATATTGGATACATTTATTTTAAAAATACATGTCTTTATTTCTCAAGTCTATTAAACCATTTTTTTCTTCACACTCTCACGATTGCCCGGTCCTCGGGCCGCCCCTGGAAATTACAGAATAGCCAGAATAATCTTTCAGCATATCGGATATATTATTTAATATCTTTGAGAGCTTTGTTAATAGATTCCACAAAAAATCAGATGAAATAGAATAAGAATGTAAAAATTATAGAACATTGTATTATATTATTGCCCATTCTTCAACAAGAAACAATTAAGGATTTACTTTTCCAATTAAAAAACGAATTGAAAAAAAAAGTTATCTCCGAAAAAATTGGAAGATGCATAAAAAAGTGTATTTTATTGAAAGAATTTTCGAATAAAGTAGTAATAGTATTGATTTTCATTAGATAATTTTTAAAATTCACTTTGTCAGAAATAACGAATTAGACCTTGTTTAAATACATATATTCTAATTCCATACATGAAATCCCTTTGGAGCGGCCACTCCTATGAACGGCCAATTTTTTCTTTGAGTAGAGGATGACCTCTATAGAGAGGTTTCACTATCTTAATGGCTTTATATTAGTCTGGATATGAGAAATTAGCAAACTTCCATTCTAAGATTTCGATGTTTTAAAACCACAGTTTCATATCATTTTGGTTTACAAAAATAACAGATGGTTCTGCGCAATTTAGTTAACGACTTCGTAACTAAAGCATTTGTCAACTGAAATTCATGTTGGCCATAAAAGCCTGGAAGTGTTCCAACAAATTTCATTTTTTAAATATTTTAAAACTGTATGACTACCATCGCTTAAGCTGAAACAAAGAATGAGTCTAATTAAAGAACTGGAACGGAATTTTTTCAATTGACTTCAAGAAAAAATATTGTTTTTTTTTACGCTTTTATTGAATTTGACTCGCTTTATATTCGGAAAAGATGGAATTTTATAACCGATTTTTCATTTGCTTCTTGAAGTGCAAGAGTTTTGAAATATTGTACACTTGTGTATTCTCGACGAAAATACACTGTTTTAATATTTCCAAAATTTAATTATCAGTTAACTGATTAATTTAATTAGATTTTGATTCCATACGAATGGCGTCACCTAGTAAGGTATTTGAGAAAAATTGATTTCAAGATTCCGTAATATTTTCAATAATGAATCAGAAATTAAAGACTAAAAGGTAGAATATAATCAAAATAAAATAATCTACATTTTAACACACTAATAAAAGTATTTTTAAAATTTATTTTTATTAAATTTACTTAGCTACTTTCCTGAGTAAAAAATCTCTTTTTCACAGAAATTTTAATCGCATTATGAAATTTTATGATAATGTTTTGTAAAATTATTAAAGGATTAAAAAAATTGGGTCGTTTTGATTTAGTGATTTTAGAAGCATTTTTCACAAAGGTGATATCTTCTAATGTATATGTATGCGAGCTTACTTAGCAGAATACTTTAATGAATATAAGAAAGCATAAGAAAGGCGCAGTTCGGGTCCGCGCAGTAGATATTTCGTAAAAACGTCGGGATCAAATCTTAAAACACGTGTTTTGTATTAATATGTAATTTAATTATCAATCCCTTTGTTACAATATTTACATAGAATAATATAATGGCAGTAAAATATTATTTACTACAAATGCTCATATTTCCCGTAATATTCAAATTTTACTACAATGTTTCTTTTACGTATTGTCAAGTATTCTGTAAGTTTCGTACAGTTCGAAAGAAAACTCTGCATGTTATAATAAAAAAACACGCTGAGTTTGAAATTTTCAATTTAATACCTATTTTTACTTATATTTTGATGAATATTTTTATTGTCTCACTTTGGGTCCTAGTAATACTCCTCAAGTTCTTTAAAATAACACCAGAATCAACCTCCTAGCTAAGCCAGTTTACACGCTACACTTATTTATAACCTTATATAAAGCTAATTCATAACAATCACGCGCATGCGCCTACACTTGTACGATGACGTCACAGGCAAAATAAATATTATGTGACAAGCTCTTACAGATATGATCGATTCGTTGTGGGGTCAACCATTCTTTTCGCATTGTTAGTCTCGTAGTTATTAGAGATTCAAATCTGACGGCATTTTGTCACACAAGAAAGTTCGACCGACTATCACTGTAACGAGAGGAAAGACGTTTTCACGTCAAAAATATCTTGCAATCTTTCGATAGAGACACAAATACATATCACTACGTTATAATGAACTAAGAAAACTAAACGCACAGAGCTAATTTTATGTGGAGGTTTAATTGAGCAGCACAATTGTACAAAATCTTTAACAAAAACAACTACTTTTTGAAAATACTATTAAATTTGTATATTTTTTATGAGGTTGCTTGACATTCTTAAGTATAACCATACACGTTTAAGAAGTATCTTAAATTTTTAAAAATTTGTTTCGAAAACTAAGAAATTCTTTAATTTGACGCATATATGTATTTGGGAACCAAAACACCATTTCATGTATTTCGGAATCACTATTGCAAACTCTTCCTAAGTATATGTACTTTGCTATTTAAAATTAAAACAATTCCAATCCGTTGCACAACAGATTATTTAGAATACCATAATTAGTTTTGGAAAAATACAGCATTCAATTATTTTTTGTAATATTTTCCAAAATACGTATTTTGGAGTTGGCTACCTATTCCATAACTGCTACCACTTGTAAAATCAAATGAAGTTAATTTTTGATCGCAAGCTTTCTTTCCATGTTCTGACTGTTTACATTAATCTGTCTAGAAAAATTTTAAACCGTCGCTAAAATTTTGCTTCAAAATAAAATATACAACATTTGTATCTATGTTTCTTTTTTATGTTCGTATTCGAAGTAAATGCGATTTTCATATTTCCGTTTGAAAACTATATAAATTATTCCTAACCACTAATTTCTAGAACCCATGAGTCTCATGGCATATTTTCCGTTTGACCATGCATCGTTCCATATTCTTATTTTGACTTCATAAAAACAAGAGCCTTTCATTATCGTCTGACGTTCAGCTAATTATACTTCGGAGCACTGGTTAAATTTCATTAAGGCTTGTTAATTCATTGCGAGTAACGAACTAGTTACGGTTTGGGTCATGAATACCAAGGAGTTCAGACTTTTAAAAAATCCTACATTTACTGCCATGAAGCTAAATTATTCACGAATAATGATCTGCTTGGAACATGATTATGTATAGTTTGCATTTTTATATATCTTTTTAACTTCCTCGCATACGAAGAATATATAGAGAAAATGTAGTTATAATAAAATATTTTATCTCAAAATTTTAATAAATTTCAACATTTTGGGCCTCCCTGGGACTGATAAAAACCATTTTATGAATATGTCTTTGGGAATGTGAAAAAAATAAATGAAAAGAAAAAGAAAAATAAATTTGGCGTGTTGTCTTTACACTAAAACTGAAAGTCTGTAGCAAATTTTGGAACAAATATGACAACAGGAAGACATACTTTTCCTAAACATATGTAACGGATTTTTTGTCGTTGTACTATGAAGCCAATAATAATAATAAACCGTCAAGAGCTTCAATTTCTGATTGTGAAACGAAAAACTTAAATTATAACATATTTGAAATGTATGGGATTTATTAGTAATTGTGCAACATGAGGTGTAAAGATGCACTTAATATCCCTGAATTTACTTATATGTGAGCCAAATTTATTTATTTGACCGAAATTGCGGATACTTTCTGCAATTTGCACATTTTTTCGAATATCTCCCGAAAGACTGCTTGAATTTTCCTCGAACTTCGACGATATAAAGAATAAGTTTTAACTCACAGTTTGCATCGAAGATTCGGTCACGAGGGCACTTAGGGGACCGATCAGAAATTGATGAATTCGAAAAGGGATTTGGTTTCCCTGATTCACAGAGCTGATAATGGTTTGCAAATTTCACCAGTTCTTTTGTGTGATGTGCGCAATATTTGCATGCATTTTCATAAAAATAGCACAGAAATTCAGGAAGATATAAAAGTTTTCTTAAGAAATCCGAAATTTTTCCGCATGTTTCTTTCTTAAAACAAGGTGAATTTTATTGAAATTGTACGAATCTTACAGAATACTCGACAATATGTTCGAGAGGAATTGTATTAAAATTTGAAATAAATACGCTGAATAGAAAAGGAACTATAAGTATTTTTAGTAAATAATTTTGTATTGTACATTGGTGAAAGGTAGCGTGATTTTTCTTTCACAACTTCAGTACCAGATATATAGAGCGACTTATATTAAAAAAAATAATTTTTATTCAGATAATTGCCGGAAAGCACCAAATTACGAAATCAAGACATTAGTGTCAAACCATCAGTGGAAAAGACAATTTTGGATATATTTAGAGGAGTTTTAAAGGATGTCAATATAGAGCGTTTAGATGCATTGAGTATAATCATAACAATTTTTGATCACACGTTATAAGTGACGTTCTTAAATAGAAGCATAAAATTGGATGGAAAACGCATCCGACTTTTTTTCATGCTGCATTTAAACCAGGGTAATGTTCGGATTCCGAACCCATATGGGTTCGCGAAGCAAACCATTGTGAAATTATATGACGATTCCTTCAAGAGAGATTATTCGAAGCATCGCCCATGAATGGATCGGACATACCGCATTTAGGAAAGAACAGCTAGGATGACTTATTACAAATGTCATCAATTTATATGGCCAATTTATGAAGTCTTTAAGGGCACTCTTATTTTTCAATTTATGCTTATGCTTGGAACAGTTTTTCGTGTATAGTTTTTCATCTTCGAATATTCGACAAAGACGAATATTGAGCAGCAGAAAGCTGTAGGGAACATGTAATTTCAAATTTAATTTTATTACAGTAATTCCGTGACTGGTGTGCGTGTGTGGGAGTTTTTGCCCACCATTCGTATTAAATTATTAATTCCTAATCAGTCTTTAATTTATTTTGTAACAGATTAGGTCCAGTCTCATCATATATCTATTTAGGTTTAACATTTTGGACACTCCAATCGCCCTTTCGGAGATTGGGAGGATGGCGGATTGAGAGATGCTTATCATTTTGTATATCATCGTTGTTACACAAACTATTTCCATTTGGCCATTTCCGCAGAAGAACATAAATCAATTTGGTTTAAATCTTTCGAAAAAAATCTTTCTCTTTGAAAAGACTTTTTAATATAATTCAAATTACAAAGCGAATTTGCAATTCATGAACTGCTGATTAAAAATTCAGCTTTTATTTTACGCCTCAGATTAGGATTTTTTTCGAAGACATTTCTTTCGATTTTTTTTAAAAATATATATTTAGTTTGCTTTTTAAATTAAGCAGCTTTTGTATATTAGTTTAGATAAACTTTGAATTTTCTTAAAATTATGATTTTATTTCTTATTGTCTTAATTGTTTTAAGATATCGAATTTTTGGTCAATCTGGCTCCTCCATGAATTGGTCTCTGTTTGATGTGGCACTGAATTTCTTATTGTATATATCTATGTCTGTCTAATGTATTGTATATATATAATTATTGTAGATTATTGTATTTTTATGAATGGATATACGAAGTAACACTTTTTTGAAATCTTCCCCGTGGACTGATAAAACGCTCCATACCCTATGGGTGAGTGGGTTGGCGTGGGTGATAAATAAATAACTCTTCTAAACTCTTACTATGAGATTATAGCAGAAAGAGTCAAGAAAAAGAGCCCCATTTCCAATGACGTCGTGCTCTATGGATTTTGTTTGGTTTGATTTGGTTTGGGATTTTATTGCGCAAGGTTTTAGGTTTTATTGACTTACAAAAAAAACCCCAAAAATTTAAAATTGCATCAAGTTAAACTTATTAATTAACAGTGATGCAACATTCGACGTGAAAAATAATCAGTAAATTCTTAACAATATTTATATAAAGGAATAAAACGTTATGGATTTTAAGAATGTAAAAATGGGTTGTGTGGAGTTTTGCCAAGCAAAGAAGATAATGAAAGTGAAGTTTTTTTTGGAAAAATTGTAAAAACTGGTAATTGAAGTTTGGGTATTCTGAAAGAAAATGTTAAACAGACGAAAGACAGTTACATCGAGAACACACTGGTGAATGCTCACCAATCAGCAAAAGAAACTTTGGAGGTCGCTAAAGCTCCTTGTTCTGATTTTAGACACGATATCACCCCTTTTGGAGACGTCTTTAAAAAGCTTTACGATTACCACAAAAATACTATATATACGGTTTTTTCTCATCAGATGAGGCAAGGTGCCCATCTGACGTGACTCACTGACACAAGTTCCTGAACTGTTAGTGAACAAAAGGTTAAGGTCATCGCGTTCATGGAACTAGTTTATTTGCAATTTTTATCGTTATAGGAGTGACTGGGAACCTATTTTAAAAGTCCTAAACACTACTTTTGAGCAAAAATCTGACATAATACGAAATAATTAAGATTTTAAATGTAATTCACGTATATTTTCAAACAATTTCATCAGAGAAGTAAGAAGCGTAATTTTTAAAAAAATTGTTAAGTTGTGAGTTCTTTTATAAATTGTGGCTAAAATCTTTACCAATGGGGAGTTGAGTGATACCTTCCGAAAACTTCTCATGAATTTTTGTTCGAAGATAATAAATAATATTTCACAGTCTGCATAACTCCTATACTATCAGTGCCCAAAGATGTTCTGTCGTAAGGATGTATTGTCACTGATATATATTTGTTCCAAAATTCAGTTTGAGAAAGATAACGAGTACGAGTTTAAATTTCAGACGGAGAAAGTAAATCCGGTAGGCAAAAATCGCCCCTGGAATTGGTGGGAGGCTCTTTTCATAAAATTTATCTTCTAGATTCTTCATTGAATCATCTTTTCAGTGAAGTATAGTTTTATATTGCTACTGAAAAAGCGGATGTTTTGAGATATCAAACGTCATATATTCACTTTCTAAAAAAGGTTTCAACAAATTTGGTCTATAGTGTACAGGTACAGATACAGTAAACTATAGGTAGATACCAGGAAAGAAAGGGTTTAATTATGATCTTGATTAGTCTCTCGGCCGAGAGAAAAAAGATTTTAAAGATTTAAGACTCCTTTGATGCAGAAAAATTTACCATTTGTAGAGATTATAAACATTCTGAAGTATTTCAGTAGGACTTTTAAGACTCTTTTTAAATTAAAAAAATTCCAGTGGTCGGTTCAGTCTCGTTTGCGAAGTGTAGAAAGAGAAAATATTATAATCATTAAAATTTTCGACTTCCACGTCTTAGAACTCCCTAATTCCAAAAAAAAGTTTTTTGGAATTATGTCTAGCTATAAACACGATAAATCAAGAGTGCAAAGAGCTAGACGGAAGAAATTTGATTTCAGGTGTTTGCAACAAATTTCTCAAATTTATGGCGAAAGACTGATTTCTGCAAAATTTATGGTGAAAGGCCGATTACTTTTGTTCGAGAGCAGTCAGTCTCACTCTGTAAAGCGAAAAGTGCCTGGTCTTACTACTGTTAAGGTATCCGACTGCTTTAAAATCGTCGTTTTTGATGAAATTATCAAAAAACGTTTTATGACTTAATTTTGTAGCCTGTTTAACCAGCTTTCTAAAACTGTCTCACTTTTTACTCTACGTGAATTACAAATGGAGTTAAAGCTGTTTTATTACCGAACTGGAAGCATTATTTTATGTTGCATGAAATGTTTAAATGTGTTTTCTGGGAAATGATATTTTTGAGGAAAACTGTCGACCGTAACAATGATTTCTCAAAAAGTTATTCAAGTATTGATACGAAATTTTCTGAGATTGTTTTCTGCAATATTCTTGATGTTTTCCTCTAAAAACTAAGGCCAATTTTAAAATCAAGTATTATTTTTAAGTGCTTAAATATAAACGGAAAGCATTTTTTATGAAAAATTACTAGTTTAGTAACTATGTTCAGCTATATCTCAAAAATATTTTGAAGTACAAGAAATATTTTAGAGCATAACACAGATAAATGTCATAAAACTGTACTTCTACAAGGATTTATATATATTTAGAATATGATTTTGTCTATGGCTGTTAGCGTAAGGCAAATATTTTAGTCATTTTTCTTCAAATTTCTCATTTTTTTAAAAAAAATATTATTTTGAGAGACTAATTTTACAATATTTTCATACTTTTAAAACATATGCAGTTGAAAAATAACATTAAAAAATATATATAAGTTATTTTTCAAAAAAATGTCTCCGAACACAGTCGGATACCTTAAAAACGCTTTTTTTACTCAGGTTACTAGGTTTTAAAAATAATACAAATCTGCTCCCCTGAGTATTCTCTTGCAGATAAATTTTTTTCCAGTTGAAGAATTTTGAAAATCGACTCAGGAATTTGAATTTTACAGATAAAAATCTGTTTGACTTTTCCTCTTCATTAGTTCTCCATAGACTTTAATGGCGGATAGGCATAAACGGACAGTGATGTTCAAACATCTTCCAAATTACAATGATTAAATGTATATTGGACCTCCTGTGAACTGATTTGTTAACCCTATCAAGGTAAATAATTTAAATCAAAACCTTGTAAGGTTCTTATGTTAAAATTATGTTCTAAAGGCAAAAGCAATTTCCTATAGCTATAGTGCAGTAGACAATAGTTTTCTCGCCCAGTGAGGCCATTGTTATCCCTCAAATTATCGCCAACTTAGTGCACAGAGTTCAATGCTAATGCAGTGAAAATTCAAATTTTAATTACAGTAACCGTCATTTAACTGTTCAGAAATTCAAAATTTGGATTAAAAATAAATCTCGCCTGGCGATATTTTTTGGCAACAACTTGAGATGTTTTTTGATCATCTTAGGCGAGTTTCAAGTTAATACAAGCTCAATGAAATAATTAAGGTAGGACTACGTTCCTCCCATTGGGGTTTCAGGAAGGAATTTGAGTCACAAGCCAAAACGCCACAAAAAACATTGTGTGGGAGATCCTCTATATCTCGGCAACTACGTATGTTAAAAACATAACTAATGTCTTATTTTAGAGATAAAGGGTAGCAACTGAAGTTACAAAAAAAGAGAAACGCGACTAACAAAGAGAAACCGAGAAAATTCGAGAATTAAAAGAGTCACGCGGGTAAAGTAGTCCTACGCCTTTAACATCACGGCTGTTCGAAAAAGACAGCCTCCCGTCATATTTTTTTTTTTCTATCAAGTATATTAGATTTTCAAGTTCTCTTGGTTACCAAATTGAATTGTCTATCGTCATATAAAACTTCAGTAAACAATTGAATTACGGCATGGAAAAAGAACTACTATCGACCAGTTTTTCATTAACCTGTCTCTCCTGCAGTTACGAGATGCCCCTAGAAGTTTCAATAAATACTAATGGCTAATTTTGTCTACTAAGGGAGATAGTAAAGAGGGGTAATGTCAGTAGAGATTATCTTTCTATTCCAAAGATGAAAGTTATCAACACAGAATTGGATATATTAGAAAATCGGTTATCCCATTTTGAAACTAATCGAACTCGGATTTATGAAGATAAAGAAACACAGACGAATTTGGACAAAAAAACCCATCTTTCACCAAGAAAAAGCACCATGCTTATAATACTGTTCATGTTTCTCAAATAATCACTGATTCAGCGCCGACGATCAATGAACCTTTGATGGCCAAAGCTAATAAAACATATGTAATATGTTTATATAAACAGCACTCATCTCCGCCAAATAAATCACAAAGTGTCCTTCTCTATCCTCATGGCTATAATTTAAACACAAATCAAGTCTCATTGCTTCAGAAGGAGGTCAAGATGAATTCCAACTAGAAGTTTAAAGCAGTCAGAAAATTCCAGAATAATGGGTTGGCAACAGACTTGGATAACATTGATAAAATCCTTGAGGTTATTGATATAAGACCTAATCTGAAAACCTCAAGAAAACCGACAAATATTCAGCAGACACTATCCAAATGCACAGTTTATGGCACATTCCTCAGGACATCATCAAAAAAGATATGGAAGAGACTTTGGCACTAAACTCTCATGGCACTGATACAAACGATGTCAAAGTTCTTTTCTCAGTAACCGGTTGGACAGACAAAAAAAATAATTTTTTGGCAAAAATCATTCGGTATTTCAAACCTCCAGACACATATTAAAAATAATAGAATAAAAAGATAAAATTCTAGTTAATTGGGAATCCCACAGAGTTAACGAATTTCGAAATTGCCGAAGGTGCACTAAATGCCAACCTCCAAATGCGGTAGTAAATTCATCTTCTTCAGTTGCTGTGCTGGAAATCATAGATTCGCAGAACTGCAGAAGCAAACAACAACGCTGTAGTAAATCCTCCAGTGCGACCTTTTGGTCAGGACGTAGAGTAATCTCGCAATACTGTAGTAAATGCCACGAAGAGAATAAGAAAAATTACAAGACCTATTCTACATCCCATCCTCCCACTGACCATCGCTGTCCGACTTTAAGAGCTAAAATCCGATTACTAACGAAGAATATATTTTATTAATATGCATAATCTAAGAATTTCGATTCTTTCCCCTCAACATCATCAAATTCTCTGGCCAACACAGAACGATAAAATAAATAACATCATCGTAATATTGATCAACCGTCGAAAATCAGAAATTACGACCTCAGTGCTTATAAATGTATTTAGCAAATTCAAATCAACAATCTTCATGGTTCAAGAGCCATATACTGCTGAAGGGAAAATTTCAAGAATAGGTAGAACTTGGAATCATACTATCTCCAACAACATAAAAGTAGGAATCATACCTCCTTCCTGCACTCTGCTGCACGTTATTATTATGTTATTAGTTATTCCGCATATTTCTGCAAATTTAGCAGAAATAAAAATTCACAAGGATAACGGGCAGCTAGCATTCATATCCTGTTACTCCTCTCCGTATGAGGACATTAAAAACACTTTACAAGAAACGGACAATATTTTATTCAAGTTAGGTGATGAAAACGTTTTGATGAAACTCTGCTGTTTTAAACTTCCACAACTGGCTATGGGGTTACCCCAGTGAGGACATTAGAGGCACACAGGCACTGAAGATTTTCTTCTAGCAAATTCTCTATTTTTACTTAATAAGACAGGTTCTTTTCCCACTTTTGAATATTGAGAATTTTTTTTGAATATTTGAATTTTGAATATTGCGGGGCGAAGAGCTGACTATTCTCATGGATATGCTAACATATTCTCATGGGATATCTTAGAAAAAATATTCTCTTAGTGATCATAAACATATCAAAATTGATTTAAAAATACCACAAACAACATGCAACTATATAATGTTTAAGCCTGTCTATGGTGGTTTTAGAAAGATGGTCAATTATCTTCGTCCTAAAGTAGAGTTTCTCCAACAATTAATTACGGATTGTGACAATCAGGACCAACTACGAAAAGCAACAGAAATTCTACAGCTGGAAATCTTCAGAGTGCAAAGCTTCATACAAAATTAAGAGGGTAAAAACTAATACAGTCGAACCGCGATATAGCGAACCCGGGATTTATTGGGTAAAAATATTAATTAAAAATCAAATTTAAATACATGTATATATTTGTGTGTTGAATGTGTGAGTAAGCCTAATTTTTATGCAGTCAGCTTATTTTTTAAAAAGTATTATAACACTGATTTCAATTATAACAAAATTATCATTTTATTATATACAGTCGAACCGCGATATAGTGAACCCGGGATATAACGATCCCTCGGTTACAGCGAACCTTTCACATGGTCCCAACTGAAGCCCTATGTTAAGAATGTATTTTCATACGTTTACAACGAACAGCAAACACTAGACTCGGTTATAGCGAACTGAAAATTTCTAAAACTTCAAACTTTTCACTTGCCCAAAGGGACATACCTTACTAATTGTGCTCAAGTCAACCCAACTTCTACAAGAGTTACCCCTTTGGCATGAAATACTCTGGTTCAGAGACCACATTCCTCACCTATTGTACCTTTGTTAGAGCCGCTGCTAACCCCATAAATGGGACAAAGGAATAACAGGCAAGGCTCTTTACAGTTTCTATCTCCCCTGCCCCCCCGGTGGACACCTGGCCTAGTGTCAACCAAGGAAGGGGGGGACTTTCTGGTCAGACGACCCAGGAGCAATCACGTGATTTGTCTGCCATTTTTGTTTAATTGCTTAGCTTATCATTCTGTGAACTTTGCAATGATCATGACTAACGTTGGCAAGCGAAAAACATTTTCTATCGGAGCAGAATAGCATGGAGTGAATGCTTTTCGCAAAATGAAATCGAACATTTCGAATGTTGTGACGACGATGTCGTTAAATCTGGAGAAGTGAGTGAGGAAGATATCGTGGCATTAGTAGATGAAAAAAAAACTCTATTGTAGATTCGTCTTCAGATATGGAGGAAGAACAAGACGAACCATGGCCTTCAATTGCAGATGCAAAAACGTTTTGAACAATTTTTTGCCGCAGAAAACATCGAAGAACATGTTGTAGACCTGTTTAAAATAGTGGATAAAAAAATTGACGAGTTGTATATGAAATCGAAAACTTTTCAACCAAAAATAGCATCTTTTCTCAATGTAGTGGATTAGCAAATAAGTGAAGAAAGGTAAATGTTTAGTTTGTTTATTATTGAGTATATTATTTAATACTTGGTTTGTCCCTAATTACTAATGAAAATATTATGTTATTAAAAAGTTTATTATAGAAGTAGTATCTTAGCATGTTAGGGCACTTTTTTGTCAAATACGGATACAGCGAACCTCGGTTAAAACGAACTCCTGAGTCGGTCAGTTGAGGGGTCGTTATAACGGGGTTTGACTGTATAATAATAATTGGCGGGACAATAAACTGCGAATAAAGAGAAAAGAACTTTAAGAATAAAATAAAAGGAAGGACAAAACCTCTGGGGAAGACAAGGAAAAATTACATATACTATCGAAGAAACAAGACGAATTAAAGAAATCTGCCAAAAAAAAAAAACGAACATTTCGGACCTTATGTACCAAAACAAGTGACCCATTTGGACTTCCACTTAAAACAATCGTAAAATATGAACAGCCCCCAGACGAACTGTTCAGACAACTTGGCATTATTGAAAAGG
>BGPR01009549.1:0-19058 GCA_013235015.1 Araneus ventricosus
AATACATGCGTTCAGATTAATCCTTCTGTACTTGGAAAAACAGGTGGATTTTCAATCTGCAGTAAGGCTCTCGAGCTGAAGTCGTTAACAATGCGAACATACAATTTAGCTGAAATATAAAAACAGATGAAAAATACCCTGTTAACACAATATGACTATAAACTAAGTTCAATTCTAAACAAGTAAAAATTGGGTTAAACCTCAATCCGATCATTAGTAAAATTTGCTATGATCACTAGGGTGGATCGAAAAATCAAAGTTTGGATAAAATAATCGGCATAGGGTGCAAAAGTTGTCTTTTAAGTGTATTAGCATATATGCAAATTTTTTTCAACTTTGTGTAATATCTTCCGGTGCCCCAAAATGCTTAAATATTTGCAAAAAAACATTTTTTATGCAAATTTCGAATTAAAAATCAAAAATTAAAAATGTGTTAAAGAAACGATTTTACAAGGAGAAACGTAGAGGAGAGGGCGAAGGAATGATAAAAAATACCAACAAAAATTGGAAAATTATCGCACTGAAAAAATATCGTGTTTGTTCGATATCACATTTTGTAAGTGTACAAATTTCGATAAATGTAAATTTCAAGAAGACATGAACATTTCACTTGCTAAGTGATTGTTTATAAAAGATCGAATATTAGAAAGGAAAATCGTTATTGGAGAAGTGGAAGTAATTGCTAATGAAAAAAAGAGAAAAGGAAAAAAGAAAACAGATGGAAGACAAAAGAATAAAACGTAAAATGGTTAAAAATGATGATGCTCATGCTCAATCAATGGAGCTGCTTGAGCTCAACACTATGTCTTCGTCCTTGTATACAGATACGGATGTAATTACCTTGGAATATCAATCATAAAATCGTTTAGATTTCCTTACCTTAGCAATGGAATGTGATCGATACGGAGTTTCAGATAGAACAGCTACTTTATTTACCAGTGCTGTTCTACAAGACATTGGAATTGTACACGAAGGCGAGGCTTCGCATGTGGTAGATGGCAATAAAATTCGTAGACAGCTTAAAAAGCTTTAAAATGCAGTTGCAAAGTCTACTAAGTTAACAGTGTCGTTGTCTCTTTTAACCGGATTATATTTCGATGGGAGGAAAGAAAACACAAAAGTGCTAATTAAGAAGGACACAAGGTCCACCCAAAGACCACGAAAGAGGAGCATTACACTCTTGTAAACGAACCTACCTGTGTATATCGGACATGTTACTGCTGCAACAGGAGGAGCTAAAGCCATAAAAGAAGCAATACTCAATTTTTTGGAACACATAATATGCGATTAAATGGGCTAACAGTAATTGGATGCGATGGAACAAATGTTAATACTGGGCACAAGGGAGGCATTATTCGCTTGATGGAACTTGCCTCAATAAACCATTACAATTGTGAATTTGTTTGCTTCAAACAAATGAGTTACCCCTCCGTCATCTACTAAATTCTTTGGATGGGCAACAGCTGGTCCTACAGAATTTTGTCGACCACTTCGTAAAGAAATCAAAACCTACGAGGAACTACCTGTAGCTCCTTTTTCTTCAATAAATGTGGAGAATATGCCACATAATATAGATAGAATGGTTCTCAGCAATGATCAGCAATATCTATATGATATTTGCCTAGGGATATCACGTGGTGAATGTTATTCTGACCTGGCATTAAGAAAGTGTTCCAGTTGTTCCTGGTCCAGTTGTTCACTCAAGGTGGCTAACAATTGCAGGTAGAATTTTAAGGTTGTATGTAGTCACAGAAAAACTATCTGACAATCTTATTATTCTTGCAACATATATTATGAAGGTATATGCAACCTGTATGGTTCCATGTCAAGACAAATCCCTCCATAACAGAAGGAGCGCTGCATATTTGGAGACTTATTTCATTTTTTAGATATTTGGAACCCAATTTAAGAAATATAGTACACACTTTTATTCAATGAAATAGCTTCTTTTGTCATCCAGAAAATTTGCTATTGTCAATTCTCACAAATAACAGAGAGAATAGAAGGTCTTTAGCACTACCAAAACTAATTTGTGCTAGATATGAAAACAGAGGATTATCAGAATAAGAATTTTTCAAGTACCAAAAATAGACTTTAAAGCAAAGGATCTTTTTGCACTTATTAACTGGCAACGAGTTGGACATTTGAACCACCTCTTTTGATGAATGTGCCATTTAAATAAATAGAGAACATGGTAAAAGTTAGACAGAGGAATTGTCAAAATATCCATGCCATACCCAAGCTGTAGAAAGGTGTTTTCTCATAGTGTTTGAAGCGTCGGAAAGTGTATATGGAGAAGAGAAGAGACACGGCTTCATATTGAATAGGATACAATCAAGAAGTCTTATCAAGCATTATAATACAAAAAGGATTACATCCTTTAGAAATATGTAAATCTTCAAATTAATAGAATTAAAAAATCTATGATTAAGTTCACTTTTTATAAGTTTTGTGATTTATTGCTTTGACTATTAAATTTATACTTCATTTATTATTATAAAATTATAATTATTTATAAGTTTACACTTTAATACTTGAATAATCTGCCAATTTTTCAAATATTTTTCATTAATTCACAATTTTTAATAGATATTTGTAAAAATGTAAATTTTTATCTTTTTGGGGGGCTTTCAGGCCACCAGAAGATATGAATGAACTTTAATAATAATAAAAAAACGCAAATTAATATACCCAAAACAAAACTTTCTTACCCGGCTCTAAGGGAAATTTTGAAAATATATTTTTATAAATTTCCCCCCAAAAATGTCATTTTTAGCTATTTTTGGAGCACTGGAAGATATGAATGGATTTCAATAAAAAAATATATGTAAACTAATATACCTAAGACACAACTTTTCCACCCCATGCCAAAAATAATTTCAAAACAAAACAAAAAAAAAATTGTAAATTTTCATAAAAAATTCAATTTTTAACTATTTTTGAGGCGCTTGGGGCACCGGAAGATATGAATGAATTTCAATAAAAAAAATTACATAAACTAATATACTTAAGACACAACTTTCCCGCCCCATGCCAAAAAGAATTTCAAAAAAAAATTTTTTTCCTATACTTTTCGATCCACCCTAATGATCACGGCATCATTTACTGAATAAGTTACACCAAACAGCATTTAATTTCCTTACTCCCTGTTGTACAGCGCTGCGATTGTTTCCTCGATATCACATATGTTCACAATAACGAACACACGGCGTTTAAAAAGTAATCGAATATTTTTAATATGAATAACACAGCCAACAATGTACATTTTTATATACAAGATATTTTTATTATCAAAGTGGTAAAAAATGAAAAATATTTATTGTACGAAATGATTTTAACGGGATTTATATAAAAGTCCCAAATTGCTTTCCTCATTTTGATATCTTTAAAATAGATAATTTTCAAGATTTAAAAGATGGATTTTTAACTCATGACAAGGAATTACATTATACATAAGAGTGATGCGGATAACAACTAAAGATGTAAAATTTAATCTGTGACAACCTATATCTTCTTTAAAGAATATCCGCCAAAAGTTATAGTATAAGACGATGACAAATATAGATTTGTAGTGAAAAAGACTTATTAAAAATAAGATATCAAACATATTGGCATTCCCAACAAGACTGCCTTTTGGATTTTCCAGATTTGTCAGAATGCTCCAAAATATATCTTTAATCCCGATGATACAAGCAAAAGGGTGTTGAAATTTTGGTTTTTTTCTCCTTATTAAATATGTTTTAAATATTTTGTTCGCCGCTTAAGCGGCATTTGAGACTGAGCAGAAGTGCCTGACATTGGCACTCATGTACAAAAAAAAATCTTAATGATGATTTGCTTGCCTCCAGAACCATTTAATTATATATGAAATTACCTTTTACTTCTGTATAATAAGCCTCAAGCTAAAAAATTTTTTGACGCCTGAAAAAATACGATAGATTTTTTTTATTAGCACAATATATTGTGCGAAGTTGAAGAACTATAGACTGGTTGCAGAAAAAAATTGGGGGGAGAAAAAGAAAAATTAGTTGTTTGGTCTTTGGATATAAACATAACATAAGCGAGTGCTAGTCTTTCGAGAAGATTTCTTTTAGAAGACAGAAAATCCCTTATTAAGGTTGTTTTATCTGTTTGTGAACTGGTCACACTAACAAAATGACATACGGCATCTATATGACTCAATGTATGCACGTTTCCATGCTTGGATTCAAAATCATGGCGGCTACAGGGATTATTAAAGTACCACCATTTTGCATTTGAAATGACTCTTCTTGCGCATACATTAACCTGTGTCCTTGAAACTTAAATCAAATAAATATACTACCTAGACAAACGCTTTGCCTAAATTTCAATCCTCTAAATTAATTTCTTCTTGGTATTGGGATTTCATTTTCCACTATTGGATATTTGGTTGCTACTCGTATATGACAAGCAACCAGACATACAGGTGCTAAGAAGTGTCTTTCACAAACTTTATGGGAAGGTCAGAGGTATGGAATCAAATCAGTTTTGCAATAGAACATGGATTTGGAAACGCAAAGGAGGGTAGCAGCAGGGGGCTCTTTGTCGGTGAATTAAGTAAAAGAAAAGGACACAACAGACAAAATTTGCAACTCAGATTGAATAGAATGGGAATATACAATAGCTCAACAACAAAGTTGTATGGATATCAACATTACAAATCGTAAGCAGCATGACAGATATGAAATGGCAAGCAGGGTTCCACAACAACAGCAAACGTTTGGAGTGCTTAAGTAAGTGTTCAAAGGACGTGCTGGCTGCAGCGATACACACTTCGAGTTTGTTATTCATGCAAATGTGTTGTTGCTCTATAGTGAATTTGTATAGCATTAAATCTATAATCTACATTTTATTTCACATATCCTTTTTCTACTTAATTCACTGATAAAGAACCTCCTGTAGCTAACCTTTTATGCATTTCCGACTGCATGATTTATTGAAAAAAAAACTTGCTTCCATAACCTTAACCAACACTAAAAGATTGTCAAATACTTTTCTGAGCCACATGCATGTCTTCTTGCTTATCATATACGAGTAACATCCAAATATATTAACTGTCCGCCACGAGAACTATCACTGCTAAATTGTCTTGTTGATGGCGGTCGTTTTGCTAGGGAAGATCCATTTCGAATTGGAGGAATCCGAAGGCAAACGGAAGGCGGAAAAAAGAGTAGTTGAATATCGGTTTTGCCGCAGTTGCACGCTCTTCTGCATTCGCTTGTCTTGCTTTTTTAAAAAGATGCCTTTAACCTTTTTCAGGTTAAAATTAGTTGCATTTCGCTGTTATTTTTTGTGTCTTAATCACATATAAGATTGAGAACATAATAAAAAAACAAAACAACAGTCTTCTCTTGCTCTGAATGTAGACCCTTCTTTTAAAGAGGTAAGGAAGAGGAAGGAAAAAAGATTTTTTGACGAAAAATGTGAAGATGAAAGCTCTGAAATTTCTCAAAATAAAAAAATTCAAACTTGCCTTACTGCAAGTGAATGATAGAATAGAAACTGAGTTAGAGAGACGATTCCAATCAATCAAAAGGTGAATGACATTTTCGGATTCTTGTCTCCCAAACAACTGACGACTCTTGATAACAAAACTTTAAAAGAGAAGGCTACTACTTTGGCAAATTTGTACCGAGACGAAGTGGACAAGAATGAACTATCTGTTGAAATAGAGAGTTTTAAGTTTTCTGTGATAGGTAACAAAAATTTAGCTGGAAATGAATCAAAAAAGAGTAAGCTAAATTCAATTGCCCCTGACATTTTAAATTATTTATATACAACTAGAATGAAAACTATTAAAATTTGACCACAAAACTAAGAATCTACTTGACTCTACCAGTTTCTGTCGCATCAAATGAGGAAAGTTTTAAAATCATAAAAAACTATTTAAGAAACTTAACCAAGCATCCCTTTCTAATCTTGCAGTAATTTATATTGAACATGAGAAAGCATCAAACATTTCTTACGATGATGTGATAAAAACTTTAGCAGCAAAGAGGAAAATTAAACTAAAATAATTTGTTTAATGCTTAACAGAGTAAACTAACCTATCCACCTGAAAAATGTTTGAAACATTAATTTTTCAAGTGGAACACTTAGTTAAGATATTATCTTTGTTATATTATTGTACATGTTTTTTCTAATGTACACTGTGTAAAACTTAAACTTAGCGTATTTGTATTAGGTCAAACAAAATCACTATCTGCGCATGTTTTTTCTTTATTAAATACTTACAAACATCTTAATTAGTGATTTCCTTATCCTATTTTTAGTCGCCAGTCCTTTATCAGTATAGAACGGTAGATTTTAATTAAGATTTTAAGCAAATTAATCTATGTGTTATTTGTTGGTGTTCGGGGTAGGTGTAGGGGGCGCTAATTGCAGATTTTACCCCGGGCGCCAAAATGCCTAGTTTCGTCACTGAATTTATACCTAGTACTACGATCACAAACAACCACAAAAGCTTTAATACAGTATAATGCCTCCACGAAGCACATCCTGAAACTTTGAAATCATCTGAGAAATTCCATACACGTATAATTTAACAGAGAATCTAATTTAATATGCTTATACTTAAAACAAATTAATTCTAGAAATATTGTATATGTGCCACCCATAAATATTTGTCATAGATCATAATAGACATAAGGAGTAGTTACTTTCGTTGGGATATTTTTCATCCTCTGTCAGCTCATATAGCAATAAATCTGCTGAAAAATGCCAAATCTTTCAAGGAATAATGCATGATATCTCAGATAGCAGTTTTATTCCGTTTTCATCATTTTTAAGTATCAAAATAACTTTACCACAATGACAAAGTAATACATTTTATATGAAACAACGAAAGCGAATTTTAATTTCCGGTTTGCTTTATATTTTTCTTTCAATTAACAAGCAGTTATTTAAAGTTTTAATATTGTGTTAAATATACTCCTTCTAATTTCGGAGAATCAGCTGAATCTTCAAACTACAGCAAGGATTTCGAGCTGAAGTCATTTGCGAAAATTCGCAAACATTTAGCTAAATTATAAAAACAGTTGCAAAATACATTTTGTATGCATATTAATAGTGCAAACTAAGTAAAATTCGTAAAGGGCAATATTTGAAATAAGGGCACTAATAAAATTTATTTTGTCACAACACCGTTTTCGCCAAATAGGCAACACCAAGGGGTTCTTAACTTCTTTATTGGCCGTTGAGAAGCGTTGCGATTGTATTCCATTTTTGGCTTAAGTTAGTAAGTCTCCAAGTTCGTGTTTCTACCGTTTACCTAATATCATACGTGTCCACAAAAGTGAGCACGCGTTAATTAAAGAGGAAATGAAACGATTGTTTAGCCTCGAGCAAATTTTTATATAAATATATATAAGGATTAGTATTATATTTTTAGTGGTGCAGCTGAAAAATTTTAATCGAACAAAGTTACTTTATTATTGTTTATATAGAAATTCCAAAGTGCTATCCACATTTTAATATGTTTAAACACAACATTTTAAAGATTTTAAGGTTGTATTTTTAACTTATAACAAGGAATTACATTACACATAAGAGTGATGTGGTTAAGAATAGAAGATGCAAAATTTAGTCTGAAATCCTATATATTCTTTAAAGAATATCTGTCATAATTAATGCTAAAAGACGAAGATAATTATAGATTTGTTATGAAAAAGTTATGGAAAATAACATATCAAATTTATGAGAAAAAATTTATGAAAAATACGAGAGTGTTTATTTGTATCCTTAATAGCACAAGATATCTTCACTATGTTGTTCGATACTCTGAATGCAGCACAATATCGGGAAGATATCGGAACAATAATACAGAGCATCTTT
Source organism: Araneus ventricosus (assembly GCA_013235015.1). Taxonomy (NCBI): domain Eukaryota; kingdom Metazoa; phylum Arthropoda; class Arachnida; order Araneae; family Araneidae; genus Araneus; species Araneus ventricosus. Next base: position 7,855 of record BGPR01009549.1, read on the forward strand.
TACTAATACCGATTGCTAAAGTAAATTAAAAATGGATGATATTAAAAGGGATAGAGCTTCTTTCAGAAGTAATTTTACTAGAACTGCTAGCTAACTTCGCGACCAATTGAAATTAAGAGTAAATATAGATGACGATGAGCTTTTATCATCTTAATTTACTTAAAAATGACTGAAATTAGTGGCTTATAATAAGGATTCAATTGAAGGATTGAAAAACGGCATAAAATGAGCTTAAGGAATTTTCAAAAAGCAGTTATGTGGAATTGAATATTATTCCGATATGTTCATCAGTCTGAAAATGGCACAATAAAAAAAATGAAACAATAAATCAGTCTGAAAATCCACAGGTTTATTCAGCTGTGGAGTAGTGGGCTCTCCAATTCAGTTCGCAACATCATGTCCGTTCACCTCTTCTTGGCATTTTTCTACTCCTAGCAATGCAAACTAACTCCTGGAATACCACTAACTTATTAAAGGTTCTCCGGGCTCATAGTTCTCAATTTGGCTTCTTGTAAATTCTACATTCATCTTGACCGGTTTTATTGTGTTCAACATTTATTTTATTATTTTGTAATTTTTAATATAACAAAATTGTATAATATGCTTGTTAAAATATCTAAGTTGTTTTTTTTCCTTTGTTCTGAATAAAGTTTCACACATACAGGAGGCCGCCCAACCGACAGGAGGCAGCTCTGGTTCCGAAAATGTTCAAAGAAAATATAAACTTCTTAAAATTTAATTAAGGAAATTTAGTGGAAGAATTTCAGGATATCTAGGAATTTGAGGAATGTTTGAAAAAGGTTGATGATAAATGTACTGTAGCTTCATTAGACAAATTTCAAGGCTTGATACATTCCACAGTCGAAAAATCAAAAACCCAAGATATAGTAATAAGTTTGAACCAACTCCGGAAAATAATAACAAACTCGCAATTGAGTATTTGAAAACGCGTTTTCGAAAGGGCGATGTACTAGTCGAAGTTAATATACGTGAACTTTTGAGCTTATCTTTGACTGATGCAATTAAACCAGAAAGAAGAAGTAATTTATTCAAACTTTAAGACGATTGAAACTCAACATATGGCTTTAGAGATATACCATAACTTCGACTACTAATTCAATTTATTGTAGTGACATAAGACAAGTAAACAGCGATATCGTATACTTTCACCAAAGCCTGCTTACCCGAGGATCCATGGACTGCAGATTTATACAACCCATGGAGTATTTGGAACTTATCAGGAGAGGTTATTTCATAAAAACCAAATTTGGCGACTGTGGTGAAGATATTGGATTACTGGAACATCTAATAATGAGATGCAAACGTTGTGAAAGTTATAGGTTGATTTGGCCCAAATATTGGTATAATCCTGATACTGTTAAACTTATGCTATTAGCATCTTGGAAGAAGAACGCGGCGAAAATAATTGAACTGCAACTTGCCTTCATTTTAGGAGGTCTAGACATTGATTAACTTTTGCACTTATGTATTAAAATTTTTTTTGATTTTGTGTTTATGATATTAAGTTACATTTCTGTAATATAATATAATACTTTTTATTGTAAAGGGAAACAATACCAACACGCAGCAGCCAGTGGATTTTGTGTATCGACAAATGTCGACAAGTATCGTCCTCTGCTATGTACTTGAGGGTTTGCTTTTTTGCAGTCGGTTGTGAATCCCACCGTGCGGCTTCGGCCAGGGAGGGGTATACTTTGTTTATCTGAGGATATATTAAAAAGTATGGGACAGATATTCCAACTTTGTGATTAAGAAAAAGAATACAACACTTCTAAACCAAAAAGTGCAGTTGCAATCCATAATAAAGAAATCCGAAAGAAAGTATTAATTTAGTTAGACAATGTTTTTTTTGGGGGGGCTTCAAAAATCTAATAAGATAAAGGACAGTAACAAAAATATACCAAAGGATGTAGGGTTATTTAGTGGTCAAAGAAAGAATTTTGGGGCGGTGGGTGGGGAAAGAAGAATTAATGGTTTTGTCTTTGAAGATAAACATAATATGGAAGATTGCAAGTCTTTCCAGAAAATTTCTTTAGATGACAGGAGTTTCCTTCTTAACAAAGGAATATGATATTTCCATGAGATGAGTGTTCCAAAGGAAATTCCTCTATAATGTGTCCGGAATTAAACTTTTGAACACGAATTTTTAAAACTGATCCAATTATGGAAAATGAAAGTAGCAAGCAGAACATATCTTACAAAAGAAGTCGTCCTATAAGTAAAACTACACGAAAAATAGCTGCCAAATTTTCTGCCCTCTCTGTGACAGCACACTAAACCAAGGGAAAACCCGGGGTAGCGGTGACTCCAGAATTGCTTCCGGACTAGAGCTGAGTGATACTTTTCAACTCACTTATTACTTTGTATCAGGTATAAGTAACGAGCAATTAAGGTAGAAAGCTACACTACATGGAGAAAAGTATCCGGACACTTAGAGGATTTTCACATTTTTTAGAATTTCTCCGGAAAGAATTAACTGACTGCTCTTAAACTTCCACCATGTTAAGAATAGACTGAAAATCACATTTTACATTGAAGATTATGTCCTGAGGCCAATAAGGGGACCGTCTACAAACTGATGAAGGCAAAAATATTTTTGGCCACCCCGCTTCAAAGAAAGCTTATAACGAGATCAGACTTTCAGCAATGGTTATGTATGATGTGCATAATATTTACAAGAATTTTCGTAAACGTAGAGCAAATATTTGGGAAGATATAAAGGTTTTCTTAAAAAGTCCAAAATTTTCCAGCCTGTTTTTTGCTTATAACATGTAGTTTTCTGTTATATTATACGACACTTTCAGAAAAAATGACAATATGTTAGAGAAGCATTGGGTAAATATTTGGGAAAAACATTTTGAATATTACAGGAAATATGAAAATTTTTAGTAAATACTTTTTACTGCGCATGCGACATAGCGTAATTTTTTTTCACTATTTTAAAGGCTGATATATAGTGCAATTTATATAAAAAAATTAAGTTCAATATCATAAGTATTCAGAAAGATATCGACCCTTCAACGAGCAGAATTTCAGCTCCCATCGAAGAGAAGCTAAAACATGAGGGTTGTGCACAAATTGATAGTTTTTAAACTTATATCTTTGAATAGTTATATTGAATTGTATAGTGGTTAGAAATTTTCTGAATACCCATGAACACTTGTAATATTTGTAACGAATAAAAAAACATATTTGAGAATTATTAAAATATTTTAAGAAAAGAAATTAATTAGATGAAAAAATCGTTTGGCCGTAATATATTTAAAAATATAGTTTAGCCGTAAAATTGTAGCAATATGTAACTTGTTAATAATCATGTAAATAATATAATTAAGGTAATAAAATTTTTGTTATTTATAGTGCCTAATTAGCTGGAATTTAAGTTATGCACGTAATTGATAAGTGTGCATGGGTATTTAGCAAATTCTAACCACTATACAATTCACTATAACTATTCAAAGATATAAGTTTAAAAAATATCAATTTGTGCACAACCCTCATGTTTTAGCTTCTCTTCGATGGGAGCTGAAATTCTGGTCGTTGAAGGGTCGATATCTTTCTGAATACTTATGATATTGAACTTAAATTTTTTTTTATATAAATTGCACTATATATCTGCCTTTAAAATTGTGAAAAAAAATTACGCTATGTCGCATGCGCAGTAAAAAGTATTTACTAAACATTTTCATATTTCCTGTAATATTCAAAATTTTTTTCCCAAATTTTTACCCAATGCTTCTCTAACATATTGTCATTTTTTCTGAAAGTGTCGTATAATATAACAGAAAACTACATGTTATAAGCAAAAAACAGGCTGGAAAATTTTGGACTTTTTAAGAAAGCCTTTATATCTTCCCAAATATTTGTGCTGCGTTTACGAAAATTCATGTAAATATTATGGATATCATACATAAACATTGCGGAAAGTCTCATCTCTTTATAAGCTTTCTTTGAATCGGGGTGGGCCAAAAATGTTTTTGTCTTCATCAGTTTGTAGACGGTCCCCTAATTGGCCTCAGGACAGCATCTTCAATGTAAAATGTGAGTTACAGTCTATTCTTAACATGGTTGAAGTTTAAGAGCAGTCAGTTAATCCTTTCCGGAGAAATTCTAAAAAATGTAAAAATCTGAAAGTGCCCGGATACTTTTGTCCATATATTGTATTCGGTTGCATCAGTTACAATGGAGTGTCAGTATCAACTTGTACCTGTTACAGCGAAACCGGATATCAACCGAATCCTATCCTTGACCAGTCTATCCTTAATCATAAGATAAATCACAAACAGGAGGCAAGAAGACTCTTATATTCTCCATTTTCGCTTGCCTACTTTGCTTCTCTCGATGTTTCTATATAAATTTTTTTCTTTAATATTCTGTCAAAGGAAATGCTTCCTGCTTGGTGTATGTTACACTAAGGCGGTTTTCTTTACTTCACTTCCATTAATGGTTCACATAAAATTGTTTTACATAATAGGGGAAAATAAACCTTTTTAAAGGGATTTTTTGTTGATTGAAAACGGGACGTACGATTTATATGAGCTTGAGAAATAAGCTTGACAAAGCTCTCGATTAACTCTTATTTAATAAAAGTTAACAGTAATTTTAACTTTCTCGTGTACTGAAGGAAAGTATTGTAATTTTCAAAAGATTTGACACCGAGATTTTAAAGAATCTGAGCGTTTTCTTGACCTTCCTATAAGATGCTCTTTTGTGAAAACGATAAATCGAAAACTCTACAAGGTAGGCAGATAAAATTTAGTATTCTCTAGGTTTTTAAACAAAAACTGTAGATTTGCAGCAAAATTTGATCGGAATTCATTAAACAAAGTCTGGCAACCTGTCCGTCGGCCAGTATTTCAACACGGTAACTCAAAAACGCAGCGATCTATGTAGATGAAATACGGCATATCGTTTTTTTAAAAATAGAACTCTGGATCTGTATGATATGTTCGACCAAATCTGTCAAAGGAATGACTGTTTGTGATCTGTCTATGCATTCAGATGTGAACACGTTAACTCTTAATAATAACAAGCAAAATAGATGGATTTTAGTACATTGTCTTAAGCACTAAAATTATAGATATCTCTATAATTTTAGACCATATACGCCAATGGATATACTGTCGGTGTGTGTATGAACATAGTAACTACAAGCCACACTAAGCACAAATTGTATTTTTCGGTCTCAGGGAGATCTAAAACATGGAGATTCGTCAAAATCTCGAGTTCTAATTTTTTTGTCGATTACAATACTTTCTCTTCATATACGAGAAAGCAAAAAGAGCAGCATTTTATTTCATATTTTAAGAATAATTTTGTAAATATTTGGTTGTTATTTGTTCAGAATAGATGCCCCCTGCGACAACTTCTCCTTAGGTCTATGCAAAGATTGAGAATATGCAGCGATGGCTAGTGAACTCAAAATTCAGCAGTGTTGCAAAAGATATTTCTCAAGGGCTGAAATGCATTATCTTTCCAAACCAGCGAGAATGTTCTCCACTCGACTTTCTCATGTGATTACACAATACGACGAGTTTTGTGTAACTACAAGCCACACTAAGCAAGATAAATGAATGTTGAAATGGTGTCTTGACATAAAAACCGTAAATTCTGGACGCAATAGACCGATGAGAAGACGTCCAAGTTACGCACTCAATTTTCTACACTATATGAAATCAAACACAAAACTCTTCGTATTGTGTAATTGTATGAGAAAGTCGAGTGGAGAACATTCTCGCTGGTTTGGAAAGATAATGCATTTCAGCCCTTGAGAAATATCTTTTTCAACACTGCTAAGTTTTGAGTTCACTAGCCACCACTGCATGTAACCAATCTTTGCTTAGACCTAAGGAGAAGCTGTCGCAGGGGGCATTTATACTGAACAAATAACAACCAAATATTTACAAAATTTTCAAAATTATTCTCAAAATATGAAATAAAATGCTGCACTTTTTAAAAATTTACATCCATATGCACAGAGGCGGCAGTTTGTTGCAAAACAAATCTCTCAAGATTTGTTTTGAACTCTTTCCAAACCAGCTTTACTTTTGCTTTTAACTCCAACTCTCGGCGATGTTTCGGGGAACAGGAATTAGTTTATAGATATTAACTGAGATTACAGAATGCGACTAACTGGCGGTTTAATATGCATTTAGTAAAGATCATTAATTATCAGAAAGAAAGAGTCTATAAATGCTACGAAATTGGCTAATAATAAGGTTTTAAAATAATAAACAAATATAAATAATGCAAACGGACGAGCCGCCTCAGCATATACATTAAATAAAAATAGTGGTATCTTAACGTTGCCATCTCTACAGCTTGAACTTTCTTGCACAGTCATAAACAAAAAGCATTTGCTATATCTCCCTCATCCACTTAGCGTAACCCAGTGAGAAAGGATAATTTCGGATTTTGCTCAAAAACAGTAAATCCAAGTGTATGATTACAATTGTATTGCTTGATTTCTATATATTTAAGGATACTAGGCTCCTAAGTACTACTTTTATGTGTAATTTAATTCGCTGAGGTGTGTCTGAAAGCCGTGAGCAGAAAAACTGACATGTGTCTTCCCCCAAATATTTGGAGTGAACCCTTAGTTAATTATAAAAAAGCATGCACAAATTATGGCTTGCTTACGCAAAATTATTTGATAAGTTTTAATGCAAGTTTGATTCTAAATGCAAAAGATATCATTTATCTTTGTTTTACGTATCTGTCATATAAAAAACTAAAATTTCTCAAACAACTTTTTGAACGGGGGAGGGAGCATAATTAGGTGCTTAGAAGGCGAAAAATTATGCAAATCCGGTCCTGCAGATGCAGCTGAAATATTTAAAATCCCTTTCAGTTTCACGAGTTCACATTTAATATCTTCCGATTTTCATTGATTAGCGTAATTAGTATTTTTAAAGTTATATCATTTTAAAACCCGATGATTATTTTGTAATTACTCTGCCTGCGTATTGGCTTCTACTTTATCCTTATTATAAGAAAAAACTCAGTATGCTACCAGCATAACAACAACTTCAAATGCCTTTCCAAAAAATCGTTTTCACCTTAATATCACCGGAATGAAAAAAAGAATCAGAAAGCAGAGTTCAGTCAAGCGCGTTTATTGTGAGGGGGAAAAAAGAACGAAACATCTGTCTTACAAGATTTGTTTACATTAAAAAGATAATAAAAATGAAAATAAAACAAAATAATTTAAAACTTCGCGGATTTCATATTTGCATGAGATTTGAAAAGACAAACAAATTAATAAATCTCATTTCCTTTTATTGAAATGAGCATGAATAATTCAAAGAGGATCATCTGCATAGTATGAATAAATATTCAAAAAAAACTTGAAATGAATCATTCTAAAAATTAACTTCAAATTTAATGTTATAACCTTCTGTGTAATGATAATCATTTTTAATAAAATGCTTATATTTATCTGTGGTAAAAAATGTGTGTAGTAGCAATCAGTCTGGAGTTATTCTTAATCAATTAGTGCATTTTTTAACGAGTAGGTGTTTTTTAATTTTAAATTCATTTCGAACATAGTATATTAACTTACAAAAAAAGGCATCTTAAAAGTGCTCTGATCACCAACAATAGCAGTTGCTTTCTTCAGTAGAGTGTATAGATACAAAATTTTTCCTAAAAAGTTTCTAAAATAATTCAAGGAATTTTGCCCTAATATTTAAAATTTGATTAAGAATGTATTATTTATAATTTACAATACCACATCTATTTTGACATAGAATCTCACTTAATCTACTTAGAAAAAAATTATGAGTCGATAACTATTCTGGCACATATGATGTATAAATAATGCTTTGCTTTCGATAAAACAAAGCAGCGCCTAACATGTAGTTAAATTGTTTGGCATATTTTCACTCCTTTCTCAACGCACGCTGCGTTAAATCTATCAAGCATTAATGTATGATGTTTTATATAACTATATTCCATATGATGAGCGTTTTAATATGTCAAGTCAATTTTACCAAAATGACGGAATTATACATTTTAAGTGGGAAAACGAAATTAACCTTAATCATTGGTTTGTTATACATTTTAATTCGATTAAAACCCAGCTGTTAAAAGTTTTAAAACATGTATTTAATATACTCCATCTAACCTCGAAGAATCAGCTAAATCTTCAATCTGACAGCAAGACTTTTTATCTGAAGTCGCTAATGGGACGAATATTTGTATATACTGAGCTTAATTATAAAAATGGTTTTAAATTTCTTTGTAAACATAATGAAACTTTAAACTAAGTTTAATTTGGAAAGGGAAAATGTTCGATAAGCCACAATTGCGAACTCTAATAAAATTCAGTTATGAAAATTTGCCTAGTTTTCGCCGAATAGGCAATATCAAAGAATGCTGACATTCCTTATTCCCCGTTGAGGAGCGCTGCTGCCGTATCGGCTGATGACACTCGCAAAGTTGTGGTTTCATTCCTTTTCTTATATCTCGCATGTTCACGGTAAAGAACACGCGCAATTGATAAACAGACGATACCTTTCATATAGTAGGAGCTAAAATATATTTATATATAAATTTCAGTTTTATAATTTTAGTGGCAAGTATAATTTTTTATAATATCTAAAGATTTTAATATAATTTATCAGCACTCCCAAAATAGATACTACATTTTTTCACTTTTAAGATAAAAAAAATCTTAAGGAATTTAAAGCTGTATTTTTAACTTATGACATGGAATGATGTTGGTGAGATTAGGATTATAATTAAAGAGGTAAAATTTAGTCTGCATTCTGTACATCACAGTGTTACCTCTTATTTTATTATCAATAGGAGAGTGGTGGATATACGTCCATCTACGTTTAGGTTACAAGCGAAAGTGAAGTGCAAAATCCCTGTATTCTCTCGGATAAGGGAATAACATATTGACACGTGATCCAAGTGAAGGGAATATTGGGTATTTTTAATAAGTTACGTAGGCGTTTCAGGGAAAAAGTCTGGTGCCAAAGAGACGCCGTCATGATTTTCTGTCGGTACGTGAAAGCGATTAAATATTCTTTTAGTAATAATTTTTGGAATACATTTTGGAATACATTAAGATTTTAAAATATATAATACCAGAATTTGGAATAAAATTAAGTGAGATTATTACATATATATATATATATATATTCAAGTAGGAGGGTGCAGCATCTTTTTTAGGTTCTGATCAGCTGCAATTTAATACCGAGTCGAAGGGAAGGCCTATTACAATGGAGGAGCAGCCCGAACTTCGGAAGAGATGGTTTTCACTGTTTGATTGAAAAGCAGGATACCAATAGTAATAAAAATTACTCTTATAGGAAATTTATTATAAAGACAAAAATCAGAGAATGCTCTGGAAAATATGAAGATGATGATGACATTAAGGGATTCACTGAACATGTAGATTCAAATTTTGTAATTAAAAATTAATTTGCCTCATTAGATGCATTTTGGTGCAGAATAACTGCAAGAAAGATGAAAATGGTTTCTAATTAATTAAAAAAATTAACTAATAGGTAAAATAATTTAATTTCTGTGTTCTGTTCGACCTACTACGAGCTTATTAAATTACACTATGTGTATCCTTCCGAATAGCGTCAGGAAGAGTGACCATATTACGAAGATATAATCGATAATAAATCTTTCAACTACAGACAGGATACAGGATTGACTGGTTACGAACCATTTCCTTATTATTTTAAGCGATTTAAAATTTTTGAATCACGGATTCGCGTCGGAAGAAAAATAGTGGACGCAGATCATTGTATTTTTAACTATGTCCGTAAGAACTATTTTAGTTCTAAGATGGGCAATATAAAAAGACGATAGTACAAAAATTTACCCTTTGATAAAGATAGAATTTTTAAATTCGGAGGAATAAATCTTAATAAATCAGGGATTCCTTGCGCAAAGGATTATGCCATTAATTGACGCACCTCATTTATTTATTTTCTTTTATAAACTAAACGCTTTTAATTAAAGCGTGTATTATAAATTTCACTTGTGTGTGTATAGAAGGAAGATTTTGTGCGCAAATCTTTTCCCTCACAACTGTTAGGTGATATTACAGGCACAAAGTGGCCATTAATTAACGCAAAGTGTTTAGAGCTCAATTTAAAAAAATCTGTTACGACAAATGGAATCAAATTCTGTCTTCGTATTATTCCGAACATGACATCTTGATTTTTCAAAAAAAAAGTTCAATTTTTGCCGCCAACTGCAGTATGGCACCTAACACGCAGTCGCAGTGAGCCGAAAGAAATCCAGATGTTCCAATTTCCAGTTAATATTTTATTTTGGCCATGCATATTTCAGTTTTCTGAGTATAAACGGTGATTTCATTGACTCACATGTATCAGTGGTGCCAAATTAAAATTGATTTATTAAATTTTTAATCCTTTCGACTTATTGAGTACGCTCACTGCTTGTACAGCTCATATTGCAATTATTGGCTAAAATGTGAAGTAATTTATTTATTTTTTTTTATTCATCGCGTCAATCAAAAAAATTATATATTGAGAAATAAAATTTTGTAGAATGCCGTGAAAGTACTTCTCGGATCCAAGTAATTTTTAAGAAGAGTCTATTTTTGATACCAGACATCTTATATTCATCAATTGATAGTAGTGCTAAGATATGTTAGAGATTCAAGTCGGTGAAGTGGTAGAATGTTTTCTTATGTTTAGGATGAAGAGTTACAAATGGAAACGTTAGACACAAGAACATCGACACAAAAAATGAGAGTTCAATTCCAAAACAACGATTGAAATATATATTAGGATGCTACTCGTACAAGAAACGAGACATAGAGGGTGCTCAGAAAAGTTGTTTCTAAACTTTAAATGTAGGTCAGGGATATACAAATAAGTCACTCTTGCAACAGAACATAGCTCGGAATCGCAAAGGGGGTTCATGGTATTTGGAGTAAGAAATGGAAAACGATATAACAGATAAAATGTGCAGCTGAGTTTCAATTTAATGTAAATTTCAATAGCACAGTTGCGTGGATAAATACATTACAAATTGTAAGCAGCATGACACACAGAAAAGCACCTATTATACGTTTCTCATTTATACGTTGTTTCGTTACATTTAATATCCAGGTATAACTTGTATTGACAAAGTACAGTGAAGCACCGTTTGTACGTTTCTCATTTATACGTTGTTTCGTTACATTTCCTATC